>JBBPOC010000016.1:0-55967 GCA_038091235.1 Tylopilus rubrobrunneus | reverse complement strand
CGGCTACAGCGATGCTACTCACGGCGTGCACCATGACAACACAGCCCTCGGAGGCGATGTTCACGATCACAAACACCTCAATCAGGTCGTGCACCAGCATACTGTCAAGGTCAAAGGACGGATGTTAGCAATATGTGGGCTTGATAGGAAAGAAATAGCTTAGCACCGGACTTACACAAAGAAAAAGAGAACGCCGTCCCAGAAGATAAGCTCTGCGTAATGGCTCGGTCGCCACGTATTCGTTGTTCTGTACATTTCGAGAACCTCCCTCAAATACTGAGTGGACACCAGGATGCATGCCACAGCACCAAGAACGAGCTGCACAAAGGCATGCAGCTGTAGCCATCTTATCGCCAGAGCGCCGATATTAGGACCCAGTCCGCAGGTTGTGTGATCGAGCACATGCACAACATGAACTGCAGGATTATCAGAAACGGTTAGCAATAACTCGATGTAAGGCCGAACGCTGCATACCTGATATCTGGTTCAGGGAGGGAGTCACCAAGATGCACACAATAATTGAAATGATGCTCTCCGCAACGAAGATCGTGCGGAGAGCTCCCAATACCAACCTTGACTGGTGGCACAGCGCCCCAAGACGGAGAATCATTGCCACTAATTTCGCCCGTTCGAGTTATACATCGCTTCCTCGGAGTGACTTCCAAGGCAACTTACATTCTGCAGCAGCAAAAAAGATAGCACCTGTCCAATCACTGAGGACAAAGATGACGCCGCCTTGAAGTTGATTAAAAGGAGGCGATAGCTCTAGAGATGGTTGCGCTTACAGCTATTCATTTCCGAGTCGTTGCGTCCGTTTGAAGCGCTCAGCGAATAGGCATGCAACAGATAAACACATACAGCTAATTCGGTTCATAGCTCAGTACATTCCTTGCTATTCTAGATGGAGAAAGCGGCAATTTACCTTTTGGGTATGAGGTAGAAAGGGACCCTCGACTTGTGAACGACTCATCAGTCTGCTCAGTCTTGCTTGTAAATAACCTACAGGCACAACCGAGTCTACGAGTTCAATATTGTATCAGCATCCTTGTCATTACGGGGCGGGCTGTAATGTTATCGGCTTACATGATATTCGCGAGGGCACAGTAGCGAATCTGAATGACCAGTTACTAAAGCACGATGTGCTTCACTGAAGATACGTACAATAACAAAGAGAGCAGAAACAGAGGTCCAGCGTTTCTTCTGTGGTCACATCAGAAGTGTAGATGTGAGAAGGCGACGAAACCGACGGACCCATATATGCTCCACCTGTAAAGATCGTCATTTATAAGCACCCAACACATCTGGAATACAGGGAAGTTATTGGCACACCTCCCTCGAAAATGTTAGCACTGCCATTCGTGATATCGAACCAACTGAGTGTAAATGGGAACATGCGCAATCATTTGGCCTACCGTAATCATATATGATTGCAGTGAGCAGGATGGCTATGACGTCCTGTGAGATCAAGCTATGGCATGCCCGGAACGGTGGTACAAAGCTGATAGTTATTCAGTCGCATGTTCATTGCGGCCGGCGCTAACTTGGAAGGATTCATTGCATCGTCGGTTGACATTGTCGTGATTGCAGGGAGATACCCGGACCAGCTCAAGAAGTGGGATCGAGGTCAGTGACAATAAGATGGTCAAACAGAGTGAGGGTTGGGGAGGGTATGACTTGAAAAGCATATTTGAAAGGATATTATATGAAAGCACCCACCAGATGACGAAAGGCACGAATTATGGCACGGCGGCACCATGGCGGCCACGATGGCATTGTCTATGGATGGCCAGAAAGAAGGAAATCACTAGCCAATGAGATGCTGCCGGCTACTGCTATGGCTAGCAACGGGAGCCACATCATATCGGCAAACCCAACCCGACGCTGGATTATACATAATACATATAAAGAAGATGGTGATACTTGAGAAGTCCTGCTGAGCGGCTGAGCGACCACCAGAAACATTGACAATATGTCGGCTCCGACAACCTATCTGCCACTGGGGCGGACAACTTCACCTGGAGTCGGATGTTCATGTACTTTGAAGATGTAGGAGTCGACTCGAGTCACCACCGTATACCTTGATAGGTCATAGGTGAAGAAGTGGTCTTGGCCGAAGTTTTCAGATTTTTCATGGCAACGTCTGAATCGTGCGGTGTCTTTGTATTAAATTTAGCACCGCTAAGCCTTTCAAACCTCCTTGGCATTAATATTGATCACATTATCATCATCGGGTGCGGCATAAAATATGATACGCCGCGCCGCATTTGCGCCGCGAGGTAATGCATGATCCGGTACAAACTGAAGTAGCCATTGGTGCGTGGCAACTTGAATAGTGTCGTGCAGGCCAGTGCCCCTCACTTGACAGCCGCGATCTGCAACATCGTCTCCCGACTCAGGTGTTGGAGATCCAGCACTTCGTGTAGAATCTGTAGATATCATTAGGTTTTAGTTACCACCCTCCCTACATTTCCTTTTAACGGTACCACGAGCCCCACCGTGACTCCGCTCGCTACTCTTCTATTCCCTCCAGTCTCGTACTCACTACGACTGGAGGTAAGCCATTATATCCACTCTATTCACTCCTTTACTCATGTAGGTAGCCTTACCCATTCCTTAGTCGGTCACCTTCCGGTCGCTCCAACATCAGGGTCGTGTTCGGTGGATCAGCTGTGGATGTTTTGCGAGTGACTACAGGATGGAAGGGTGGGACATTGTAGGGTGGCTCACTGCGATAGTTGGCCTCCCCCAAACGGGCGTGTTAAACCATCCTATTGGGATACACTTTACTCACCCAGCGCAGTTGTCTGATGGGGCTTCGAGCTTCAAGTTCGGTCGTGCCCTGCGGATAAGGAAGCAGGGCGCATCAGCAGATATTGTGGCCCGAGGCTCCTGAGCAAGCTAATCGCGGGCACTCGCATTTGGAGGACAGAGCCCTCCACTCGAGGTTGGAGAAAGGTGCCAGATGACAGTAGACGCAGCACATGCATACATGGAATGAGATTGGCACCGTGATTGTACACCACCTCAAACACGCGAATATTCGCACTAAGTGTCTCTTGCCCATAAAAAGGGAAGCCGATCGGTGTATCATAGATAATGGTGAAGTGTGCTAAACAATTTGGAGTTCATGTTGCAACTGATGCTCGTCATGTCTCCGGTGTGTCACAGCGAACCGCCAACAGATGCCATCGTCTGCAGACCGGCATGAGAACTCCCGTCAGGCGGGCGGAAAACCACACTCACAAAAGGAGACGCAGTCGGACCGTCGAGGATGGCCAGCTCTTCGGGTGTAAACGGGAGCCGCGGGATGACGAACGCCCGGAGTGGAACAAGTAAAAGAATGATGACCGGAAATCCGATCGAAGCTAAACGTTCTCGGTCAGTATCGGTGATTCATGAAGATGGTAGGCAGCCTCTGCCCCCGAACGTACCTATCGTCTGTGTGATAGCAAAGGTGACTCCGAATCCGATGAGCTGTATGGCCAAGTACCAGACTAGGCGTGATTTGCGAACTTTGCGTAGGGGCTCCTCCGCCGGGGTGAGGGATTTGTCTCGGATGAGATAGAGTAGTTTGATGGTGATGCCGTTCCCTCGGAGAGCGTCCGCGCTCATGTACCAGCTACACTGCGTGCTCAGCACTCCAGCAATTCCATCAGGAAAGAGGTTACTCACAAAAGCCCAGCGAGTACGCCCCTCGGAATAAGATGGAGAACGTGCAAAAACGGTCCATGGAGAAGGATGAGACACAGTGCGCCCTGCGCAAGGTTCGACACTCGCTGCTCGACCACGGCAACAGGGACCAGGGACGAATATCCACCATCGCTTCCGAGTTGTTTTTCTCCTGAGGGGGTAGTGCACGCGTTCGCGGACCTCTGTGCTTGTCCTTCCTCGTCCGGCTGCTTCGACGGACGGCCCATGACGACCAGGGAATTCGTATGGATAGGTGCTTGCGGGATCAATCCATTGGGAGCAGGAACACCTATCAGACCTGCAATGAAGGTAGTAATTCCCAGCAGGAAAAAGTCGTAGTGAAATCCTGGAGGCTTGCGAAGGGGAAACTGCGAACCCTGCGCCATCAGGGACTAACATAGATATTAGACTTTCCACTCATGTACGGAATTGAGAGTGCGTACGGATACATTGTGGTCAAAAAAGAACAAGATCCACAATACAATTCCGAATGGGAGAGCGATGCCCACCCATTTTCGATCGAGTTCCCAGAACGTGACAAGCCAATCTCTTCCATTCACAGCTTGGAATGCGCCGCCCACAGGAAGAGTGGCTGGGTGGGCAGTTCCGAAATGTCCCCAGTACGCCATGCCGGAAGCGGCGATAAGAGAGATCGGCATGCCGTAGTCTTGGAGGCAGACACGCACAGTCCGATGAAAATACCCAGTCTTCGAGAGTGCTTGGAAAAGAAAGGATGTCACGAGCATGAGAAGTGCCAATATGATAGCGACAAATGCGCCATTGACAGTCCCGCTGAGCTGACGGGTGATGACCTGTACTCCGTACTGAAGGTAGACCCATGATACATAAAAACCGAAGGCATCGCAGGAGAAGAGGGTTACATATTTCAAAAAGTTGCACCCTACGACTTCTACATGAGACGCCAAATTGAAGTAGGATTGTCACACTCACAATTAAGTGCGGCAGTGACCCAGTGGATGATGGCAGCCCAAAGGTATACCCAACCGACAAACCAGAGGTAATTAGGTGGGTCAGACTGTTTTTGTATGATGTCGTAGATTGTCTTGTTGAAGACAGTTATGGGGCCTAAAGACATCAAACCGGATGAGTCGATAGCTAGAGCATAGGCTAGCAACGTATCAATCACATACCCGTTACACCGGCAATTGTCAGTGGCTGTGCGCCGAACACAGAAAATATGAATGCAGACATGAACGAGGACATTAGAACCTCGGCAACCCCATATTGTTGGGTAGTTTCTATAAGGTCCAAAGAGAAGGCAATGCCTGGCAGAACGCTTTATAAGGAATCAGCAAAGGTAGGCAACATAAAGAATAGAAGCACACTTGGCAAAGAATATCAGAGTTGTGGCTGGCACGACTCTATAGTTCCAGGCATCAGCCCAGTCGCTTGGATACCAAGGCGCACGGGCGCGGATGTCTTGAAATATCCCAGCACCAAGCCTACGAACGAAATGTGGGAGAAAGTTCAGTCTAGACATGTTTGGCCTGGTCCTCAGCATTGACGATGTTGCAGAGGAAGGAACTCGGGGTGTGTCTCGTTCAGTGGGATAGGGCGAGGGGGTTACTGCGTCTGGCTGCCTTGTGCAGTGACATGTGGGTATTTTTTGATCTACTTGAAACAAGTGAACAAACTTGTCGCTCAGACGCATGTTCCAGTTCCAAGCGGTGGGATTAATAATCGATGATACTGTACTGCAGGAAATAGTAAATACTTGTCTTTGCAGATTGCGAGTTGAACTTACCTACGGGCATGACTTTGGAGACCTCCCGGACAGTTTTTGATCGTAGACACATCTTCCAAATCCACGCGGATGGCAAAAAATCCCGAACCGACATGAGTTTGATCGTACTACAAGGGATTGTCATAGAATAAAATAATTATTTTTACCATGAACAATAATAATAATAATAAATATCTCAGTGCAATGTATCCACAATCGGCAAGCTAGAAAGTGAATTCGCGCCGCTCTCCTTCCTGCAGGCTTTCACCGTTTGCCCTTTGTTCGTTCCCTCGCGGTTTCAGCACGTCTTCCTCGTGAGTCATGTCGCGCATTTCTCTGACAAACTTGTTTCCGACCACCCTCTAGTGGGACTGGTTTCCCCCGCAGTATCTGCGCCGATTTCCAGAGTCCATCGACGCTTGGTCGAACAGCGAATGGCTCTTTTCTTCCTCAAATTCTTATATCTTTGACCCATCTCATATCAATCGTTCAAAAACGCGCTTCCACAGTCTTGTTCCCCCGCCGCTCGCAGTCCTTTCCTTTTCATCACCCCTTTCATGGCATCCGAGTCTCTGCAAGTTCGCCGTCGTCCCACAAAGGCTAAGCTGGGGCATTCCCAGCGTGACTCTAATATCGTCCGAGCATCCGTCCTCGAGACTGCCCTCGAACTCGGCTTCGGCCACAATTCGACCGTTGCAAATTGGATTTTCAATAACCCTCTATCAGAAGAAGCGGAAGATCTGCCTCCAGAGCCGGACAACCACGTCAAACTCGATACTAGATCGGAGCTTGTGCCATATGTCCCAGAGGTGTGTTTCTCGCGCTCTTAACTTCGGGTCCGTTGATATCAAACTCATCTTTCAGGAAGTGACCCCCACCCTCACTTCCGCCTCTAATTCCACTTCGGACGAATCCTCTTCACTGAATTCGCCGGGCCACCTCACTCCTAATCCGGCTGTCATGCCCATCCACGTGCATCCGCACAAGCCAAGTGTTACAGAGCCCCCTCATGTGCACTTTGGTGATTTTTCATCGGATCAGTTACAGTTATTCTCACCCTTTACTCTGTCCCTTCATGATGCGCATCATGCAGGGACCAGGGGTAATACTGTGGGAAAACTCCCCAGGGACCCGGAGCGCTCGCGCAGCCAAGACGACGGCTTACGTCATAACCCTAGCCTGGGACCTGCTGATTCTGGCTACGCCAGTGACGGCCAGTATCTGTCAAAAGGGAAAGGTGGCAAGGGGAAGGAGAAATCTAAGAAATCAAAGACAAATAAAGGCTCGAAATCCAACACCTCTGACCTCAGCAAGGCCAGTGAGACCGATGGGGACTATGCATCAGATGGTGGCTATCTTTCCGCTTCTTCCAATAGATCTCAGGGAAAGTCGCCTAGCAAAGTAAAATCTCGTGCAATGTCTTTCTTCCGAAGGCGGCCGAGGAAATCAGCGCGTGGAAGTGATGATGAAGATGAGGATAGTATACCTCCCGTACCTGCGATTCCTATTCTCCCGAGACCTTCGAGTCCAAAACCACTTGAACGTCGTGTGCCAGTACCATCATCGCCGACTCGATCTGGCTTCTCTCCTTTAACATTGAATCTAACCAATCCACCGGCATCCTCCCCGAGGCGACAAGTCAACGAAAGTCCACCACCCATTCATGCGAGAACTGCATCTCCCCAAAGATCAGATCAGTTTTCTGCGACCCAGGGACCTGCTTCGCCGGTCGCATCCCGCTCAGCGTCCTCGGTATCCACCCCTGCCACCGCTGCTTCATCATCCCCTGTCCCGCCTGCTATGCCAGGCACCCCCCTGTCAACTACTACCCCCTCGACACAGTCCATGGCAGGAGCCCCGAAAACTCTGGCAACTTCGTCTTCGAGGCAGCACATACCTCCCCCAGGTCCTCCACCAACACTGCCACTTCCCCAGCCACCTTCGTCTCCCTCAATTTCGTCGAGTGGTATGCTACTCGCCTCGCCAGCGACACCAACTACACCATCCAGAACATCTGTCCCGACCCGTTCGATCCCTGTTATGCCAGCGTCTCCGGGATCGACGCGACCATTAACACCGCGCAGCGCCGCTTCTCCCTTCAGACCTTTCCTCTCCCCAAGGACATCACCCGGTGCCGTTCCCAGTGCCCGTTTGAGCAACTTTTCCAATTATTCCGAGGGCGACCAACTGAATGGTAACGAAGCCATTGGGAAACAACGGTCTGGAACAGCCGCCCCTGTAGGAAGCACGCCTGCTTTTTTGCAACGCAGGATTCAACATGGCCCGCCGCCGTCCCCGCGGCGTCCACCACCCGATGTGCCCCTACCTCCGTCCCCATGTCCGACTCCGAGTATGCGCCCACGCACGCCAATTGGGCCACCTTCGAAGTTCCACGAACATTTCTCGTCCGTGTCCTCTATGCCGTCTTCGCAAGCGTTGTTAACACCCATGTCCATGAGCCCTTCACCAAGTACAGTTGCACTCTCTGAGTCATCCTCTGGCCCCTCTGTACGATCTTCCCATACATCGTCGGCCTCAGGACGCAGTGATGGACCGGCGGTCCGCGATTCCGCAAATATAACCGAATATTCACGCCCGACAACAAGCACATCCATTCTTTCTGAATCAAGCTATGGGCATCCCATCCCATCAACATTTGGTAGACCCGCGGTAGATCTCAAGTCGCACTTTTCAGACCGAAGTGACGTTAGCTCGAGTGTCTACTCGCCGACGATGCACCGAGAGAGTAGCAGCCTTACCGCTTTCGACGACGATGACGCTGACATCGACAATGCAGCTCCTAAGAGCTGTATTGATGAAGATGACGACGCGTCTGTTTACACTTCGGATGACAAGACCGCTGGCAGGCGAACGATGTATCTTGTGGAACACGGCGAATTGGACGAGAACGGGGACGAAGTTGTGATCGCAGGTAGCAACTATTGGGGTCCTTACGAAGTGCCTCCCCCTCTTCCCCCTCTCCCTCCCATGCCCGCGCGACCTGGCCCAGGATACTTTTAACGGACCCGGGTGATTGCATGCTTGGTCTTCTCTCTTGGGGCTCGTTTTGCGGTGATGTGTTTCAAATGCTCGGAGCAGTAATTTATTACGTTTATATGCCGTCTATTCCTTGCTTCATTCGAGGATTTGCCTCTTTCCTTTGTTTTTACCATTCTTGCGCCTTCCATTCCTTTAACCTGCCTTAATCATGGTACGTTGGGTATCGTTTCTCGCACTCGCTCGCTAACATTTCTTGCACGTCGTGCACGTCCTGCATACATACGCCATAACTTTCCTTCTGGTGATCGGTTTTCTTTCCTGCAGTCCTTATGCGCTCTACATAGTAAATGGTACCGCAAAGCCAATAGTACTGCTCAAAGCGGTCTTTAGTAGACTATATCCAGGCACTGGGTATATCATCCCTGCCCTCAATTTACTGCTGGCCATACTATCAGATGACGTCTCACCGAGCGTTGTACTCGTCATAGCTTCGTGTGAAACTCCGACTCCGACAGTTATTAGGAGCTTCACCGACCCCTACTAGTACTAGTAGTAAGCAGAACCAATATTAACATTTCGTTCACCACCATGGTGCGGACGAGATCCCAGACAAAGGCAGCAAAGGAAAGGAAAGGAAAGCGACGTGTTTCCACTGGCACCTCACATCCCAAGCAAAATCAGTCCCTAGCCTGTGCCAACGAACGTCAAAGCGATCCAGCCTCGAATCAGCGACGGGAACAGCCTAATGCAATGTCTCAAATGAACCTCGACGTTTTGTTCCTGGTAAAGTCTCTCGCTTTCCTCATCGTGGCATATGTTGCCGATACATGTCATGGTGATAGATCGCTGCCTCCCTTGAACCTACGGATCTCCTCCACCTTGCACGCACGTGCAAATCACTTCGCCAGCTCTTAATGGACGGATCATCGGCGTTCGTATGGAAGAACGCCCGTCTCCAAGTCAAGGGTCTTCCTGACTGCCCAACTGACCTAAACGAACTAGAATATGCACATCTCGCGTTCTACCCTCGCTGCCATGTACGTCGAACCCATCGATGATCTTTCTCACTGAGATGTAGTATTGGTCAGGGATGCGGAAAACCCGCCCGTATTGTTTTCTGGAAGATACGTCGCAGGTATTGTCCGAGATGCAGGATAGAACGGTGTGATCTCAGAATTTAAATATATAGTTTTGGAACTCACACCCAAGCTAGCCTTGTCTCGAAGTATTCATGTGGCAAAGTCATTCGCAAGTACGATGTTTTGCCCTCGGAAGACCTTAAAATAGAGGGTGGTATGTTGCATAGGTTTTTTCGATCCATTGAGCCCATCATGATGGACAATGATGCAGAAGCAACAATCTGGGTTAATAAGACACAAATGAGGTCGTTTGTGCACGAGTACAAACACACTCCTCATAAGGCTCGGTTTATAAAGGACAGGGTGGAACAGCAAGCTGCTATATCCACGGTTTGCTTGCTCTTTTCATTTACTTTTTGAATGATACCTCTGACAGGCTCATAACAGCATGCTCGCGAATGCGAAGATTGGGAGAGGGAAATCCAGCGGTCACCCCGAGGATCCAGGTTCACGACCTTTTTGTTGAATGATACATCCTAACTTGATTTACTACAGCATCATTGCGCGTATAAAGCAGCGTGGATATAAGCTCAAGTTCACTTCAGGCACCTGGACTTACCCTCAAAATTGAAGCGTGACAAACTGCTTCCATTCCTGGTAGTGCCGAGGATCCGTTTTGGTGTTTGGTTGGGCTTACTGAGTAAGAGCGTAACGACTGTTTGGTTGCGGCGCTCACCTCCTCTCCTAGGAGTCTGCACTGATCTCACACTGCCGGCCTGATGCGTATGGCATCAGCAGATCCTCCTCCTTTTCCAATATTTTTTACTGCTTCTGACTGACTTTCCAATGGGGCTCAAAAAGCAAATAAATCTATTAAGAAGTATCCGGTATCATTGACATGACTGTGACTAGCAGTCTAGCACCCAGTCTGGTATGAAAAATGAATTAAAAGCGAAAAGGATCAACCGTGATGTGAGCAACAAGCGAAGCGATAGGCAGCACTGGGATGATTGTTGGTGGTGGTTGGGGCGCCTTCCAACTCAGCTGACTATTACTAGGCTAAGCAGTGAGAGGAAAAGTGTGCATCGAACATTCTTTAAACTTGAACTGTTGTGTAGGAGGAGGATCCTGGCATGAAATCGAAGCGAGCAAAAGTCTCCAGACTTAAAATATACGCCGAAGGGGAGTCGAACCCCTGCCGCTTGCTTGGAAGGCAAGCATGATAACCGCTTCACCATCGGCGTGGTATGATTTTCCATATTCGTGCATTACCATATGAAGGGTGTACAATTGGACCCCGCAGTTGCCCGAGCCCTCATTCAGCTCCGTTCGCAACACATCTCCAGCCGTAACCGTACTTTAATACCCTCCTCGGCAGCACTTCACGTCTCGTCGTCGTTGCGATGTCGCTGCAACACTTTGGAAAGGGCGCTTTGCGGGTCGCCAAGAACTACACAAAAGGTTATTCGGACACCCAGGCAAAAGTTCGGGACGCCACGTCCAACGATCCTTGGGGGCCCTCAGGTACACAAATGAACGAGATTGCCCAGTTGACCTATAATCAGTGCGTGTCACTGTCGATCCCATCGAGGCTGGCATGGTGCCCTCGTCGTTGGACACCCAGGTCGTGTTGACCGAACCCCTTCTTTCTCACACAGGAATGACTTTGTCGAAATCATGGAGATGCTCGATAAGCGATTGAACGACAAGGGCAAGAATTGGAGGCATGTGTTCAAGGTGAGTATTACACCCCGCTTTTCCCCCGGAGATCTGGCGTTTCGTTCGTGGAAGCTGAGACGGCTTGCAGTCTCTCACTGTGCTCGATTATCTCCTGCACGCTGGGTCGGAGAACGTCGTGCTCTACTTTAAAGACAACCTGTACATCATCAAGACGCTCAAGGAGTTTCAGTATGTGGACGAGGATGGCAAGGATTGCGGTGCCAACGTGCGGCAAAAAGCAAAGGACATCTCTAACCTTTTAAGCGATACCTCCCGCCTTCGGGAAGAGCGGAGAAATCGAGCTTCTATGCGAGATCGCATGATCAGAGGACAGCCGGGTGTGGATGAAGACGAGGATCTAGAAGGGCTCAGGGGAGGAGGAAGAAAGAGCGATGTCGCACCTCCGCGGAGGAATCGAGCAAACGACAAGGATGACGACGAGCTCAAGCGCGCCATTGAAGCATCGAAACAGAGCCATGCCGAGGAGCAGGCTCGCCAGGCAGAGGAGAATGATATACAACGTGCCATACGACTCAGTGAGGAAGAAGAGGCCAGACGGAACAAGGCAGTCGAGGATTCGAATGCTGCCTCGTTGTTTGATGAGCAAGCTCAGTTGTACGTGTTTTTCTCAACGGAGTCCCTCGTATTGAACTTTCGGTCGACCACCTAGACCGGCACCTGCGAATGGCTCAAACAATCCTTTCCCTTTCGTCGATCCTTCTTCATACGGCACTGGTCTTCAACCCCAGTTTACTGTCCAACCACAATTTACAATGCAGCCTCAGTTCACGTCTTTTAATCCTTATCAACAGCAGGCACAACAGGAAGCGATGCAGGTATGTTTTCTGCTACCTTGATTGTCTGCATCTATGTGCTCATCTCACCATAGGCAGAATATCTAAGACAGCAGCAAGAATGGATGCGTCAGCAGGAATTACAGGCTCAGCAACAGGCACTGCAGCAGCAACAGCAAGAAGAATGGTTCCGTCAACAGCAGGCTCTGCAAGCACAGCAGCAGGCGCAGCAACTGTTTGCTCAGCCTACTGGATTTGGGTCCGTTCAATACTTCTTATCCACCGCACTCACCACTGATCATGCTACCCGTAGCTCCAACAATCCTTTTGCGCCTAGTTTTTCGACATCGCCTGTATCTCACGCCCCGCAAGCTCCGGTGAACGGAACCGGCTCGGGTCCGTCATTCAGCCTCCAAGGAACCTATGCAAACTCGACGGCACCATCATATGGCTCCGCACCTTCACCTGCACCAACTTCTTCGAGCTCTCAATCGAAACCAGATGCCAGTGGTCCATCATTTTCGAATGGTCCATCATTTTCGAACGGCGCAGGAAGAGGGCCGACGCGTGCAGACCAAGAACATTCCCATCTTGCCGACCTGTTGGCGAACCGCGATGATGGCCAGGATACCTTTGGAAATATTGGTGCTCTACGCTACGGCCAAACGCAGGCTGGCCGAGTCGTTGCGCAAAAGACGGGGCTCGGCTCGAATAATCCATTTGCTCTCCAACAGCAACAGCAACACACGCAAAATCCCGAGCAGCCCTTCTTTTCTATCTAGTAGAGACATGTGGGCTCGAGAGGTTTGGGTGACTTGTAAATTAGTATGGCTCCGGTCATGTCGTTCTTTTCGTGCTTGTTTTCTATCCCGTTCTTCAACTACGTTACCACTCGTCCAGGAATCATGTGATCTACCTTCTATATGCGGACATGTCGTAGAATGACATCATCCAACCTCCTGCCAGAATCTCAGCCTAGTCTTCAACAATCAGACCATGGCAGGCGAGGCTGACTCTTTCTTGTTTTTAATTGTGAGTATTCCCCTCGCATCATGAACAGTGCAGAGACTCTCATCATGTACTAGGTTGCTATCATTTTTCCTCCCGCGGCGGCTGCATTCGTCGCAGGATGTGGTGCAGATCTCTGTATTAACATCCTCTTGACAATGTATGTCTCTCCTTAGCGTCCAACTTCATACTCCTGATTCATTAATTTGCTTTGACAGGCTGGGGTACTTGCCCGGATGCATCGTAAGCCCATCTCACGTCCCGAGTCGCACGTCCAGTGTTGACCCTGAGCTTCCCGCCCAGCATGCATTCTGGCTTGTCATCAAGCGCGCCGAAGCTAACGATATGTACGGGTATAAAAACTGGACGTGTAAGCCCCTACATACTCTCGCTTGCAAAACTCATTTCTGCTGACACGGCAAATCAGACGCAGGTATGGGCAAGTACGTTCCTCGCCAGAACTTTCCTCGCGCAGGTGCGCATGCGTATCAGGTTCCACCTGAGCCTCAGCCGTCCCTACCACCGGCTCCGGCTCCGACTTCTACCGTTTCTCCTCCGAGTGTTCCAGCCCCTGTAGACCCAAAGGCGAGCTACGTGCCGCCGCCGCCTACGGATCAGAAATATACTAGCAGTACGAGCGGCGGTCAAGCCCCGCAGCAACCGCCCGCCTATCAGAAACAAGCGGAGCCTCCTGCGCAATCTACCTCGGCCCCTGCCAGCGGCGCTTGACGGAAACAACATGGACCACTGACATTGACCTTTCGTTTTACTTATTGGTTTCAGAAAGCAAAAGATGTTGGGCTCGTATGTTGGAGCTCGTACTGCGATGGACATTTTGTATCCATGATGTTTATTAGTAGCAATCTCGTAGTATCGTGTACAATGACAGTAGCAACCCCGTGCATCTACAGTACGGGCGAAAGAGCGCTAGTACTTTGGTGGAGACCAAAAGCTGCAAGGTACTCCCACGTGGTGTTTTAGCTCGTCACACCCCTGCATAGGCTGTAGTGAATCCCCGGACTTGAAGCTAAAGATAATGATTAGCATGCGTAGAACAGCATCAAACGTTACGTCGTCATTTTTTGGATGATCCCCTATGTCAATGTATTTTTGACACTCATCTGGCGAGTCAGGGTGAGAGCGAATCGGGCCGCATCATGGAGAGGTTGCAACGAGTTGATCAAGAGGAATGGAAGTAGTTCGTGGGAGTGACATAATAGCGTCGCCAGAGACTCACTGGCATCGAAGATCAGGCTACCACTCGCGGGAGACAAGCGATCAATGCATCGCGCTAGATGATGCGAGCATGTAAAGAGGGGGCAAATAGTCGACAAATAGCACCTAAGGCTCGAGAGTAGTTGAATAAGAGATCGGAAAGTACGAATCTTCTCCATGATTCTCTGACTTAGGCAGACATACGGGTGTCGATTAACTTCCCCATGAATATAACCCTGAGAGTTTGTTGTTAGACATGAGGACTATGTATGTGTCATACGTTGACATTGCTCCTCGGGGAACATATTCATCCTAAAAACGTTGCAGGGCCAGAACCTTAGGGTTTTCCATCAGAGCTACGCCAAGATAGTCCGTCAGGGCGACCTGTCCTGATCAACGGTAAGCCCGGAAAGGATACAAACGTACTGACAATAGTTGGTCTATTTGTCGTGTCAGTCGTAGTATGAACGCCGACTGTGGTTTCTGTGTTTACCGATTGACAACAGTGTCCCTGGGATCGCATGAACCTGCTGGAGTAAATGATGTCAGCTTAGCTAGAGACAAGGCGTACTGTAGCCTGAGATAGATGGACCAGACACATAGGGCCCAGGGTTAGAGGGGTCCGGGGCCGGCAAATCTCATGTCGCACGTTCTTTCCGATACTACGGTTCGACCCACTGGAGACACGTAAGTACGGCATCAACTGGAAGGAACTTGGCGCTTCTAATTTCAACTTGAAAGGCGGAAATGAGGTGGTGATGATTGAGCGGTTATGAGGTTCCCAAACTGTTTCAAGTTGGCGATACATACGTTCATGGACCTCGGACACTCTTCAAGGAAAAAAAGTCGGATATTTATCTCACACCCGGAGTCCAAATCCGATACAAGTTCAAATTTCACATGGAACTTGGCCTTCAAGTACGTTTGTTTGCAGTCACTTATGAGCCAGTAACAACTGTCCGAGTCACCCCCCTTCCTTCTTTCATTCACTTGCCAGTGAGGCATTGTTAATCACTGCTACCCCACTTGCTTGCCAGCATGACCTGGGGCTGACTTGATCTGTACGTTGTCTGGTCGACATCATTGATGGTCATGACCTTACATTTCTAGGACGGTCAGTGCTTTTGATCGCTCTTCATATACAAGTTAACGATGGAGCTGGAATTGACACGGATGTCATTACTAATTATTACTTTCCTCTTTAGCGTCTACCTTGGTTCCGGCTAATGGTGTTACAGGGTTTCTTGGGCTTCTCTGGTCGAAGTGGCCTGAGAACTACCACTTCCGTGTCCTTCTGGACACTTCCTTCACTCTCAATCCTCCAAGAGAGGTGACTCTGTAGGTGAGTGTGGATGATGTTTGTTACCCCCCGCCGTCACTCTAAGTTTTTTGGCTAGTATTCTAGTGGCTTTGTTACTTTCTGTAGCGAGCTCCTGGTGTCGCACCCATTCAAACAATTGCTCATGGAATGGTAATATCCATGTGTAGCTGCAGGACGCTAACAATATTGCTATACAAGTTGATGAAAGCAGCTTGTCATGCAATGCGGTACACAATCAATCACTCAAGACGCAAGTAAGCCGCACTGGAGTATTTTTCTCTCGATTGGAAGTATCCGGAGTCCCAGTCACGGACGCATGCCCACCGCAGCACAGGGCTTGTGTTGCAAAAGAAGTTCGGAATCACTACAGGACAAATATAACCCTTGATAAGGAGGCTCTTCACGGGTAGCTCCGATGGCTGGCCAATCGAAACATGCAAATTTAGCCGAACCAGGCAAGAGTACACATGCACGTAACGGTAATCAGAGCCACGTGGACCGTATTTGGGGGTAACGAGTGCAGGTTGATACGCCTTGTATGAGGCAATGCCCTGAAGCGCCCTTGCTTAGCGCCTTTAACTCTCGCACATAAATACCTTGTCCCAAGGACTCGGGTACCTCTCATCGATACGTTCCAGCCGTTGGCGCCACCATTTCGACGACCGTGATCTCTCACCTTGCCATGGACTCCAATCGTGGCGCCAATACAGCCAGCCCCCGCAGCATCGAGCATCCCTCCCGTAGCGCGTCTTCCGCGTTGACCCCTTTAGGCACTGAATTAGGCACCCTGCCGTCACCCACGTTCCAGCCATCGGACGGCCATCGACGCTCGGGATGGAGCGGTCCTGACTGCGCAGCGGAAGAGCCAGGGCCTTCTGAAGACCTGTCCTATTCACCAGTAGACCATTCCTCGCGTAATGATCAGTATACAGCTGCTACCCCCTTACGTTCCACATTTGAGCCAAGTATCGCAATGACCCTAGTGGACGATGATGGCGAATATGATGATCGGATGTGCCTCAGAAGCGAGTCTCGGCTCAAAGAGGACTTTGATCCCTATCGATCAACAGACTCTTATGCCGACCCAGAACGCTCCACTGGCCTTATGTCGCGTCGCTCTACCGCCTCTTCTTCATTAAAGGACACTCTCATAAATGCATACTGTCGTGCCTCGAGACGCGCCACAAACGTCCGAGGAGACTACACCCCCTTGCAGGACTCGGAGGTTAGTGGATCCTCTACATCAGATTCAACTTTAAATGACCTCGGGGTTGAAGGGGCAGCTATCCGAACATTTGCGAGGATACGCGCTGGGTATTCTCGGTCGAAGGAACCCTCTTCGGGTGTGGTTGTACAACTTACTGATCCACAGGTATGTGTGTTTCAGTCTTTGCTATTACTTACTAATGTTAAAATCAGGTACGCGGAACCGACGGTGCTCGCTTTGATTATCGTCAACGCGGTGGTGTTAGTGGTTCAAGCTTCTCGACCCATCCTCTTACTTCCCGACCAAGGTCCTATCATTGTCAAGGGATACTTCCATACTTGGGAAGACTTTGTAATCTTCGTCCTCTTCGTTACATTCACGTACGTATTGTGATTAATGTTCACGCGTACCATCCCTGATCTGTGATAGTATCGAAGCCCTGGGTCGAATATGCCTTACAGGGCTGTTCCTAGACCCGGAAGTACGAACGTTGTCGTTGTTTTCATTCTCCACATTGTCAAATGCCTTCGGAAACGGGAAAAACCCGCTATCACTGCCCTCATATGGCCGCGCACCTTCATTTCTGTCAAGGCGGACTGCTACTGTGTCCATCCGACCAGGCTCGTTGAAGCGGGGATCCACATGGAGCAGTACTTTGAGCAGTACACTGAACAGTACAGTGAACAGTATCTTTGCCTCCGTGGAGAAGGCTCTCTCACTACCGCAATCTTCGTACGCCAGGCCCCCCTCACCCGCGACAGAACTGGCCGACTTGCCCTCACCGTCCCCGACCTCGCAAAATCAGAGTCGGCGGACCACATCTCCGTCTCGAACGGCAAAATCTGACGGAACAGATACCAGTCTGGATGCTCCCGTCTCCCTTCCGTTCCAGCTAGATCTAGAAATCGCACGGGGTAAAATAGAGCGCAACATTCCATATCTGAGACAAGGTTGGGGTAGAATTGACTTCCTCGCTATCATCGGATTTTGGGTGTCATTTGCATTAGCGACAGCGGGCCTCGAGAGAGGCACCCAGCATATCGGCATATTCAGAGCGTTTAGTGTCCTCAGAACCGCAAGATTGTTGGACATCACGGATCGTACTGCTGTGAGTGTCATGCCTACTGGTAGCTGATCTTGTACATTGCTCAAGTCGTCCACCAGACCATCATGCGTTCCCTCAAGTTTGCCCGTCCATTGCTGGCGAATGTGATTTATTTTGTCATCTTTGCCATGGTGTTGTTCGCGTGAGCTTTCTGTCCTATTCTTTGGACGTCATTTGCTGAAGATACCCTAGGGTTATTGGCGTACAGTCGTTCAAGGCGTCCCTGCGTCGAAGTTGCACACTCTTGCCTGTACTCGGTGCAGATGCAGTGCAATTAAACCAAAACTGTGGAGGGTACATTAATGCAACTACTCTGACCCGTTCTCCCTACCTATTTTCCGATGGGACTCCAGCGAGCATCACGAAAGGGTTCATTTGTCCGTTAGGACAAGTCTGTAAGGTTCGTCGATTGGATTCCACTCTCAATATACTATACTTACCGGCGTGTAGGAAGGGGAGAATCCATACAACGGCTTGGAGAGCTTCGATACAGTGTACTACGCCGCCCTCCAGATAGTCGTACTTGCGTCAGCGAGTTCGGTGAGTATCTTGTTCCTCAAACCACTGAACGATATCTGACTTTGCATAACTCGTCGCATTACATCAGTGGCCGTCGGTCATGTATCAGATCATGGCATCCGAATATGACGTTGCTGCCGCCTTCTTCATTTTCGGGGTTTTGGTGCTAAATTTCTGGCTGTTTAACTTATTGGTCGCCGTGATAACGAACTCGTTCTCTGCGATCCGTTCTGGAACAGACAGAAGTGCATTTGGACCGGAATCGTACGTCTCTAGTCCTGGTATCATGTAACTCGCACCCACCAACTTGCAGAATGAAGATTTCCGTGGAAGGAGGCTGGTTCGTGGTGACTGGACATCCCGATCGTTCAACTCGATTCAAGCTCTGGTGGTCGTACATGGAATGGTTCTGGGCAGCGCTAGCCCTCACTTCCCTCGTCGTACAAGCCACTGCAAACACAGAGATGAGTTCCCAACACCAGAAAATAATCGACGTCACCGAATTCGCCATCACTCTAGCTTTCGATGTCGAAATCCTTGTTCGCCTTGCTCTTGCGTTTCCTGATTGGAGGGAATTTTTCTCACACTTCCACAATTGGCTCGACCTGATTATCGCCATTGCGTGCTCTCTCATCCAAATCCCTGCCATTCATAACTCGAAAGCCTACCCATGGTTAACGGTCTTTCAACTGGCAAGATTTTTCCGTGTTCTATTGGCGATCCCTCGTATAGAGCGACTGATGGTACGCCTTCTGTCTCACAGCTTACTTTTGACTACTAAGCTGCGCTATGTTAGCGTACTGTCTTTGGGAACTTGAATGGTCTCGCGAATATGGTCTTGTTCCTGATACTCATTACTTTCCTTGCTGCTCTGTTTGCCGTTCAAATCATCCGAGGAGACATGCCCGGGACAATTACATTGAACTTTGGCCAACTCTTCAACTCCTTTCTGGCCGCATACCAAATACTTTCGAAAGACAGCTGGACTACGCTGCTGTATAATACGGCAATCGCCGAACAGAGCCGTGGTCAACCAATCACTGTGATCACGTTTTTGTGTTGCTGGCTCTTCTTTTCCAGTTGTACGTGTATTCAATTGTCCATGTTCTACGTGTGCTGAGACTGATAATCGTGAACGAATAGTTATTGTAATGCATATGTTCATTGCTGTCATCAATGAAAACTTTGACGTGGCGGCGGAGGAAGAGAGGAAAAACTCTACAGGATCGCAATCTCCGACCAGGAGTAAATGGAGTGAATGGTTTAGCAACCTAAACCCCTATGTGTGGTTGTATAAATGGACGTCAGATGCAGGAACGTTGACTCAACAGAGCGCGTCTCCTAATTACTATCAGTTGGCCCAGGTTGGTTCCATCCTTTCATTATCGGATAGCTAATTTCGTTGATTACTTCAGGCTCGGAGACGGTCTACGTGTTCCAGTAGCAAATCGTTTCGACTAAGATGGAGTCCATTCCGTCTTCTCCACGCATTCTTCACCGAGGAGAGAGATGATGATGATTTGCACCGTGATTTGTATCTGGCACTTTTCGAATCCGGAGCACGCAAAGGGCCACCCGAGTACGCGACGGACAAGTACTTGTAAGTGACTTTGATATCTAATCTAGTGGGAAAGTATTACTGACCAGTGCTTGAACTTAGTAATATATTGGCACCGCTGACGTCTATGCCCCTGGATTCCGAAGATATCCGAAGAATCGAAACCAAGGAATTGATTCAGAAATATCCAACGTACGATCGGACTCTTTGGATTTTCACACAAGGGAACCCCCTTCGCAGTCTTTGCCAGATGATTGTTCGGCCGAGTGGCGGAGAACGGATTAATGGCACGCCGCCTTCGGACGTTGCTAACATGTCATTCCGGCTTATTATTTTTCTGGCAATCTCTGGAAACATCATCACCGCAGCGATCGCGACGCCTCTTTACAGACATCAATACTACGCGGAGCACGGTGCCACGAAAGCCGCATGGTTCCATATCACAGATGCCGCCTTTGGCCTAATCCTTGTCGTTGAATTCTTGATCAAGATCATTGCGGACGGCATTCTTTTGACACCCAATGCTTATATCCGAAGTGCCTGGAATATCTTCGATTTCGTCATCATGGTCTGCGTCCTCGTCAATGTTTCATTCACACTGGTTCTTGTCGTTGGGCTCAGTCGATTTACCCGCTCCTTGAAAGCACTCCAGGCACTCCGATTGATGACCTTGATAGACAAAATGCGGAATACTTTCGAGGACTTGCTTTTAGCCAATTTCATACGTGTCCTCGATGCCGCCGCTCTTGCCATGCTCTACCTTATTCCCTTCAGCGTCTGGGCCACGAATATCTTCGCTGGGCTGATGAACCAATGCAATGATCTGGGCGTCACTGGCATACGGGACTGTACCAACGAATACATCAACAAGGTCGATGGCAACAGCTTCGGGTTTCTCGTGCCGCGCGTTTGGAACTATCCATCACCATCCACGACGTTTTGCTTTGACAACTTTCATTCTTCATTACTTATTCTCTTCGAGATCGTGTCGCAGACGGGATGGGTCAATGTCATGTCGGTTGCGATGAGCATTACCGGCAAAGGACTGCAACCGCGGACCAATGCTTCGCAGGCAAATGCCATCTTTTTCGTGGTGTATAATCTACTCGGGGCTGTCGTGGTCTTGACCTTATTTGTCAGGTGAGTGTATCCTCATTTGCGTGTGTGTAACCTAGCTGACGGTCAATATAGCATCATTATCCGGAACTCCCCGTCGCGGACTGGTGCTCCATACCTCACTAAAAAGCAGCAGGAGTGGGGCGATCTTTTGAAGCTCATCAAACGACTGAAGCCATCAAAGATACCTGAAGAACCCGATTCCGGTTTTCGACTTTGGTGCTACCAGCGTGCGACTCACAAGCGGATATGGTGGCCCAGGATGATGACCCTTCTTTTTGCGGTCCAGATGGGCATCTTGACGTTCGTTCTCCCTCTCATTGATCCGTGGCTCGCGCCAATGACATTCCCGTAGGACGCAAGCATTCTCGGCGCAAACTGCCGGCGACTGGCACAGTAAGCAGTTTGTACATTCCCCACCGCAATGTTGCTGACGAGGGCATCTAGATATTGTCACGTTGATCATCACCTTCATTTATGTCGTGGATGTAATCATCCAGTTATATGGACTTGGGTGGCATTTCTTCCTGACCAAGCGCTGGAACATCTTCGATGTCGTCGTGGCATCCGGGAGTTTCATAACGACCATCCTTGCACACTTCTATCCTAACAGTTTCGCAGTCCAGCTCCTCCAGAAGCTGTTTTTAGTCAGCATGTCATTCAAGCTCGTGCACAAGGTGTCCGTCCTGAACCACCTCTTCAAGTCCGGCGTGTAGGTGTTTTGTTCGTTACGTTCTCTTCCTCGATATAACCTCACGACGCAACTCAATAGTGCTAGCCTTCCGGAAATTCTGAACCTGCTCGCATTATGGTTCACGCTCTTTCTGTTTTTCGCTATCATGTACATGGAGGTGTTTGGGTTGACAAAGTGGTACTCGGCGGAGAACAGCTATCAGAACTACCAGACCATGGGATCGACGCTGCTTATGCTAGTGTCCCTGAGTACTGGGTGAGTGGCTATATCAGGACTTTCAACCAGACCTCTAACCTATCTGCACTAGGGGGGGATGGAATCAGTTCATGCATGATTAGTAAGGTCATTTAGATACGATCTAAGCCGACGCTCAATGATTTACGTAGCGCTCTCGAATACCCGCAATGCACGCAAACCTTTGATGGTGTTTATCGGACGGATTGCGGGAGCAAGCCTTGGGCGTACACGTTGTTCATCGCGTGGAATTTGCTGAGCATGGTAAGGGTCTACGTGGTCGAACGTATCGCACGGCTGACCGTTATTGTAATTTGCTCCCAGTACCTGTTCGCCAGCATGTTCATGGGAGTGATCGTCAGGAGTTTTGCATATGTTTTCCAGTCCAGCCACGGTGTCTTGGAGTTCATGACCCGACGTGGGGAGCGTGGGTTTAAGGATGCCTGGGGTCAGGTCGTAAGCACAGATGCCGATCTGTTGGAGCGCAAAGACCTCCCACTGTTTCTCGCCGTATGTGCCGTCCTCGAATTGCTGTATAATCGACCACTCACCGTCGGTTGTAGAAGCTCGATGGTGCTTTGGAAGTACGCATCTATCCTTCCGAGCACTCTATATCGTCTATCCGAAACGCCTGTCGAGACGGAACGGACAATGACGACGTGGCGAGCGCTCACAGGTTGAACCAGGAAATCGAGCGAATCAACGTCGACGAAATCCAGAAGCGACGCGCGGTGTACACACGGATTTATCACGAAGCGAACTTGATGTGTTGTCGGCCGGACAAGAAAGGGATCTCGTTTACGGAAATGCTAGAACTGCTTGCGCACTACAAGTTGGTCAAGGATGACGAAGCCCTGACGTGAGTCTTGGTTCATTTTCACTAGTGCTTGGACGCGGAACTCTGGCTGATGACGTGGTTTCTCGTCTGATGCACTAGGCCAAAGGAGCTCAAGTCGAGAAAGGCGATACGCGACCTAATCTCAGACCTCGCCAAGCTGGACAAGGTCGCGTCTCACCTACAAATGAAGATCCTTCATCGAAGGCACCTCCAAAGACGTAACGGTTCGCTTGGAGCAAGCCAAGGTGCGTTTCCCCTTTGCTCTCACGTCGGTTTCACCAACATTGGGTACATAGGGTTAGGGGCGCCTTCGAACGACAATGACACGACGAAAGGCCCTTTGAAGATAGTAGTACTGAAGTCCCCTTCAAGCAACTCGTACGGAGAAGGATGGCGCCCCGAGTATGATGTGGCGAGAATCACCTCGTCACCAAAGACCTTTGTGGCATCCCCCGAGTTATCGGCGAGGGAAGAGTATGTCCCAACGCTTCTCTGGGGCAAATCGGATTGCTCATCCGTTCTCTGTCTCCCCCTGCTCTTAGGACAGGAAGCCGGGATGATTTGCAAGACGATCCGTATACGTTGCCCTCCACGACCAGGCAACCTGACGAAGGTACGTGAAGCACTTGGCATCTTGCCCACACTAGGCTCGTACTCACGTGTCGAGGGTTCGTTGTGTGCAGAAACGAGGCTGCTGCAAGCAGACGAGAATTACGCTTGAATATGACGACATGCAGTATCACTGAACGATGATTTACACGAATGGACATCTATTTCACTGGTTGAAAGGTCGCGCAATACATCTTGGAGCGAGCTGGCCTCGTAACTTAACTGCACCTATGGGCTGACCCAATGTGACTTTGATCTACGTATCTTGGTCTTGGCAAGCGCGTGTGATCGCGGAGTGACACTTACTGACATCGACAAGCATGGCAGATGGGTCGGCAAGTCCAAGTGAAACATGTTTTAATTCACGGCTCAGCTCAGCGAGTCAAGAACTCCTCGCTTGCTGTCAGGCGGCAATTTGACAGGGTGGGCCAATTGGTGTGGCTCCGACCAGAGTCTGGGTTC
The DNA here is from genome assembly GCA_038091235.1 of Tylopilus rubrobrunneus. NCBI lineage: Eukaryota > Fungi > Basidiomycota > Agaricomycetes > Boletales > Boletaceae > Tylopilus > Tylopilus rubrobrunneus. The sequence continues at coordinate 32,055 of JBBPOC010000016.1, read as the reverse complement.
TGCCAAGTGATGGGGTATTATGTATGTTCCCAGCCGAATCCAAGCCGGCAATGTTAGTGCCCGACCCACATTGCTCCAAAGGTTAGTCACCAGAGCAGTAAGTGTCTACCATCCATAATTCCCATTCGAGCCGAAACTCCATTGGTACAGGAGATACATTGAGTTAACGTGTACAATTTTAGACAAGCCGCGACAGCTCTCAGCCCGGCGGCAGTGAACGTTACGGTACCCCAAGCCCCTGGAACGCGCTGGCGGGCCGCCCTTAGACTATAATGAAGTAGGGTTTTGTATTTGTACATGTACTTGCGTGAAATTGCATGGATCAACTTCGCGTCATTCTCCAGCCGTGTACTGTGGACCGGACCTCCGCATCTCCTGGATCCCCGGGGAACATAGGCTAGGAACGATCAGCGCAGACGAAACGGCATCAAATGTTCGACTTGCCGGAAATTTCTCCGTATAAATCTCTTCGCAGTTCCAACCCCTTTGACGAGCCGTGGTGAAAAATTCAACGTCGCGGTGGGCGAGGTGTGGGCGGTGGTGTGTATAGAACACGAGTACACATGGAGACGGTGACTCGGACGTGACGCCGTCACGTCCATCAGATATGGGCGTCAGGCACAGTTCGCAGGAACACAGGAGTGCATCATGCTGGATGCTGTGAAAAGGAGTGGGGCGACAAAAGGAGATATATACCTGAGAATGATTAAATATGAGATCAGAAAGGATGATCAAGTCGAATTTCCTCCATGTTTCTTTGTCTTGAGGTAGGGCAGCGAGGAGGGTATTTACAGGTTTTCCCCAAACGTAACCCTGAGAGTTGGACGAGGTTGCGGACTCTGATTGTGGTCTTAGAAATAAGTCACCTGTGTCGTCACTCTACATCTCTGATCTTGAGGAATATTCTGCTGAACGTTATAAGCAAGGTTCTCGATCAAGTCGGCGTCAGGATAGTCGGTCAAGATGACCTACAACCCGATGAATGGTAAACCAAAGATGAATATCAATCGCTTACCTTGGTGGCACCGTTCTGGGCAGCCACGATGCCAGGGAGACCACCACCTGCCCCAAGTTCCAAGACAAATCTGTTACCAATTAGTTCATCGTGGGAGTCTAGGTAAGAAGCGAATGCGATTGCAGCGTTCCACCTGGAGGGCCATGGTTATCCTCGATTTCAAATTTACTCGCGAAATCGCACAAATGGTGTCCCCAGAGCGGATGAGATCCTACCAGCCTGATTGTGATCTCAGGTTGGCCGGGTCCGCGTGAATAGGTGGGAACAGTAGGATCTGGGGTGGCAGGACGAGGCGGTTCCTATACGATTCAGATACTTCTACTGGCACATTCCTTTGAATCATTCTACTCACTGTGAAGACCGCGCCCAGAGATAAATCTGCTTCTTCGTCTTCCATAACGTTGATGATGATGGCGATCGTACAGCGCCCAGGGTCCGATAGACACGGCGTCGACGTACCTGGACCAGGTTTCGGCAAGTTCCGGTTGGCGTCTAACCAATCCGAACAAGGAAACTGTGATATTAGCCGATGCGTGGTGGACAGCTGGACGTCGCTTTACGCGAGGCAATGAAAAGGCGATGCCCTGGAGCGCCAAATATTCTGACCGCGAAGCGCGAACTTTTTACTTATAAATAACCCTCGAACCTGTTTCTAACAGCAACTGCTTCGACGGTTCCCCATCCATGGATCTCAACGCCGGTGGTCCCCACTCTTCTCCTGCGGGTGATGGCATACCTTTCTCACCTACGTTACGGCCATCAAATGCTCATCAACATTCGAGTTTTGGAGAAGAGGATCCTCACTTACGCAGTGATCCGTCCTTTCCGGACGCTTCTCCTCCCCCGGGCCTGCATTCGAGGCGCAATCCCAATCTCGACGACGAAGACGACGATCGAACGCGCCTCATAGTCGAAGCTCAGCCCAAAGTAGATCATCAATGGTCAACTGACTTTTCTGAAGACCCAGAACGATCTGCTGGCTTCAGACGATACTATACCACCTCCACGCCTCTGAAAGATACCTTCATAAATGTTTTCCATCATGTATCGATGCGCACCGCAAACGTTCGAGGAGACGGGCCCTATACTCCACAGGACGGGCATGAGCATGCTTACTCTGCCTTGGGTGGCCTCGAAGAAATGACGCCTCGTGACGCTAAAGAAAAAGTTACCGATCGGCCACAATCCTCCATACTACATTTGCGAGGCCACGCCCTTGGCTTTCTTGGCCCAACGAATCTTCTTCGTGTGTGGCTGTACAAGTTACTAATCCACCGGTATGTGCTTTCGAGAATTTGGCTTCCATCCGTTAACATGCGATCCCAGTTACACCCAACCCACAATACTCGCCTTGATTCTCGTCAACGCGGTTGCATTGGTGGTACAAGCTTCCCGAACCCTGCTATTGCCTGATGACAAAGTTCCCATTACCGTCAAGGGATACTTCCACGCCTGGGAGGACTATGTCATTTTTATCCTCTTTATTATATTCACGTATGTCTTGTATCTGGATTTAGTCTGCGTTGTCACTAATCCCTGGTAGCATTGAGGCGTTGGGTCGAATTTGTCTAACCGGACTACTCTTTGATCCGGAGGTGTCAACCTCGGATTTGTTTTCTTTCTCCAAATTGTCTCACACCATGTCCACGAAATCGGCTACGCGCGCCAATGCCGTCGCTCCCCCAAGTCGCTCTGCTTCGTTGAAGCGAGGATATACTTTGAAAAGAATGGTCGGCAACGTATCAAAACCGTTCTCCCTACCACAGTCCTCTCATGCAGCTACACCCTCATCTGTGCCAGGGCCAACCCATGTGCCCTCGTCATCCTCTGCTTCGCAGGATCAAAGCCCGTCAGAACAACCAGAGCCATCCACGCTCCTATCTCGTATGATGAAATCCGACGTAGCGGATGCTAATCCTGATGTTCTCATATCTCTTCCATTTCAACTCGATCTACAAGTCGGACAAAGTAAAATTGAGCGAAACATTCCCTACCTGCGCCAAGGGTGGGGTAGAGTTGACTTTCTCGCCATAATTGGTTTTTGGGTGTCCTTCGCGCTAGCGACCACGGGTCTTGAGCGCGGAACAGATCATATTGGGATATTTAGAGCGTTGAGCGTCTTGAGGATTGCAAGATTGTTGGCTGTCACGAACGGTACTACGGTGCGTGACTTTCCTGCTCGATTTTGCTTCCCTAACATGACTCATGCCACCATCCAGACGATCATGCGTTCACTCAAGATCGCCCGTCCTTTGTTGGCAAACGTGATATACTTCATAATCTTCGCTATGGTGTTGTTCGCGTGAGTCCTTCATTACCTCGGTAGCGACCACCTACTCAGAGTGAACTAGAGTAATAGGAGTACAATCATTCAAAACGTCCTTGCGTCGAAGTTGCACGCTTTTGTCTGAACCTGGCGAGGATGCCCTTCGGCTAGACCAAACATGCGGGGGACACATCAATGCAACGACTCTGGCCCAATCCCCCTTCTTACTTTCCGACGGGACCCCCGGAAGCACCATCAAAGGGTTCATTTGTCCTTTGGGACAAGTCTGTCAGGTACGCTGATTCATTATTGTTCAAAGTCTATTGTACCTACCAGCGTGTAGGAGGGAGAGAATCCCTTCCATGGGATACAAAGTTTCGACACAGTGTACTACGCAGCCCTCCAGATAGTTGTACTTGCTTCCGCGAGTACAGTGAGTACAGCGTCTTTCGACCCTCGATCGTATCTAACCTTGGATGATTGGATTCCAGTGGGCGCGAACCATGTACCAAATTATAGCGTCCGAATACGGCGTTGCTTCCATATTCTTTATCCTTGGGGTTCTGGTACTCAATTTTTGGCTTTTTAACTTATTGGTCGCTGTGATCGCCAACGCGTTTGCGGCAATTCGTGTTGGTACCAAGAAAAGTGCTTTTGGAGCAGCACCGTACGTCTTCATCCCCAGCCGTCATGGAATTCGCCCTAATCATTCGTAGGCTTGGGCAGGTCGCTGAAAAGTCCGATGAAGGCTGGCCCGCTGGACGGCCTGACTCTCAAAATCGTCTCAAGGTCTGGTGGTCGTACACCAGCTTGTTCTGGGTGGTATTAGCCCTCGCTTCCCTTGTAGTAGAAGCGACTGCGAACGCTGAGATGAGTCCACAACATCGACAAATCATCGACATCTGCGAATTTGCCTTCACTCTCGCGTTCGATGTCGAAATCATTGTCCGCATCGCTCTCGAGTTCCCTGCATGGAGGAACTTCTTTTTGCACTTCAACAACTTGCTAGACTTGATGGTTGCTGTCGGGTCCACCATCATCTTAATTCCTGTTATTCGCAACTCACCGGTCTATCCCTGGTTAACGGTCTTTCAACTCGCAAGATTCTTCCGTGTACTACTGGTCGTACCTCGCATGAAACAGTTGATGGTATGTCTTGCATTTTATCTTTGGAGTCGGTATATGAAACCACCTGTTGTTAGCTGACTGTCTTTGGGAACTTTTATGGTTTCGTGCACATGACATTGTTTGTGATCCTCATCACTTTCCTCGCCGCTCTCTTTGCCATTCAACTCATCCAAGGAGATATGCCTGGGGATGCTAGGTTGAATTTTGGACAGTTGTTCAACTCCTTTTTGGGTGTATACCAGTTACTGTCCGGCGAGGACTGGACTACATTGTTATATGACGTAACAGGTAGCGAACTGCCACGGCATCAACCTATCATTGTCAGCATATTCATTTGCTGTTGGCTCCTCTTTTCGAATTGTAAGTGCTTCTATGTTATACTCGTTGCGTGATCGGCTGACGACGGCTAGTCATCGTCATGCAAATGTTTATTGCGGTCATCAATGAAAACTTTGAAGTGGCGGAGGAGGCCAAGAAGCAAAAACAGGAGGAACAAAAGTCTCGTTCCACTAGGGTTGCGTGGTTAAGCAAGCTAAATCCCTATCGATTGTTCAAGGCGAAGTCGACACCAGTGAAAACCGAAAGCCCAACTGCGACCTTGGTTCCTGGGGAGGCAGAATCGCTGATCGAACATGATACCCCTGCTCCGCATCACGAGGTAGGTGCTACGATTCTTGATTTCACCTCACTGCTGATATAGTTTTACAGAGACGTGCTTCCAGTAACTCAAAGTCGAGTCGCAAGTCATTTCATTATCGACAGAGTTCATTGGGTGTGCTCCATAACCTCTTCGTTGCGAATGAGCCTTCAGAAGAAATTCCACTCCGTGAATTACAAGAGACACTCGCCGGATCAAATGCACTAGGGGGCACAGCTGAACGAGAATGCGACTCGTCCTTGTAAGAAACTACATCGACGTCTGACAAAAATTTCATCGCTCACTACAACTCGAACACAGGGACGTGCTGGCGAGATGGAAGCGAACGCCATCTATTCCCACAGTGCCCGAAGATACCCACAGAGCCGAAACCATACAGTTAATTGCGGTCCATCCGGGCTACGACAGGTCTCTCTTCATTTTCACCCAAAAGAATCCTCTTCGCCGCCTCTGCCAAAAGCTTGTTCACCCCAGCGGCGGAGACCGGATCTATGGTAGCCCGCCCTCGCATAATGCTCTCGCGTTATTCCAGCTTTTCATCCTCCTGGCGGTCCTGGGTAATGTGATCACCCAAGCGTACGCAACACCCGTCTACAGACGTACCTACTACATGGAACATGGCCCCACGCGAGCTTCATGGTTCCACATCACCGATGCCGTCTTTGGTCTCATCCTAGCCGTCGAATTCCTGATCAAGATCATCGCGGACGGCTTTCTGCTTGCACCCAATGCTTACGTCCGGAGCGTCTGGAATGTCCTCGACTTCTTCATCATGGTCGGCCTTGTTGTCAACGTCTCGATCACATTGGTTTTCGTCAGCGGCCTGAGTCGACTCGTCCGCTCCTTGAAGGCACTGCAGGCACTCCGATTCATGTCCTTGATCGGCAGGATGCGGAGGACATTTGAGGATTTGATTCTATTTGGCTTCATCCGCATTCTTGATGCTGCTGTCCTCGCCATGCTCTACATCATCCCTTTCAGCGTCTGGGGCACGAACATCTTTGCTGGGCTGCTGAAACAATGCAACGACCTGGACGTCGGTGGCAAAGGGGACTGTATCAACGAATACGTCAACACCATCCATGAGAAGAACTTCGGGTTCCTCGTCCCGCGCGTCTGGAGTGACCCATCGACGTTTTCGTTTGACAATTTCCATTCGTCACTGCTCATCCTCTTCGAGATCGTGTCGCAAGTGGGATGGATCGATGTTATGGCAGCTGCGATGAGCATTACTGGCAAAGATAAACAGCCAAAGACCAATGCGTCACAGGTCAACGCAATCTTCTTCGTGGTCTACAACTTGCTCGGGGGCGTCATCGTCTTGACCTTGTTCGTCAGGTGAGTGTGTACTGTATATGGGTTGTATATGTACCCGAACTCAAGGTCGATGTAGTATCATCATCGGGAATTTCAAGTCACGGACTGGCGATGCGTTCCTTACTGAGGCGCAGCGGGAGTGGATCGATTTGCAAAAGCTCATCAAGCGACTCAAGCCATCCAAGCGACCCAAGAACCCGCCAACGCGTGGGTTCCGGCTCTGGTGCTATGATCGCGCGATTCACAAGCACGGCTGGTGGGCGAGGATGATGACCCTTCTCTTCATCTTCCAGGTCCTCGTCTTAATGTTCGGTTTCCCTCATCGCTGATCCGCTGGCTCGTTGATGACATTGTCGTAGGACACAAGCGTTTTCTCCGGAAACCGCCAATGATTGGCATAGTAAGCAACTCATGGATGCCCTTACCCTCTCGTTGCTGACGAGTGCAATCCAGACGTCGTTGCGTTATGCATCTCATTCATCTACGTGGTGGACGTCATTATCCGGTTCATTGGACTTGGATGGCGCGCTTTCTGCGCCAATGGCTGGAACCTCTTTGATGTCCTCGTGGCGTCTGGGAGTTATACCACGACCATTTTCATACGCTTCTACTCCACCGATTTCTCCACCGAGCTCTTGCAGAAGCTATTCTTGGTCAGTATGACGTTCAAGCTCGTTCAGAGGATAGCCCCCCTGAACCAGCTCTTCAAAGCTGGCACGTAAGTGGCACTTTGGCGTGCCTATCTTATTGGTGACCCTTTATAATGGAACTCGGTTTACAGTGCCAGTCTTCCCGTGATTCTGAATCTGCTCGGTTTATGGTTGACGTTCTTCATGTTCTTCGCCATCATGTACATGGAGGTCTTTGGCTTGACGAAGTGGTGCGCAGCAGAGGACAGTTATCACAACTACCAATCTATTGGAAACGCGCTTTTGATGCTGGTGTCCTTGAGTACAGGGTGAGTGGATACTTTATTCGACTTACTCGCGAGCTCATCCATTGCTAGGGAGGGATGGACTCAGTTCATGCATGACTAGTGAGTCGTCCGTTTGAGCGCACCTGAACGATGCTAATACCTTTTGTTCAGTTCCTTGTCATACCCGCGGTGCACATACAACTCTGAAGGTCTCTTGGGAACGGATTGTGGTAGTGCTAATTGGGCGTACGCGCTGTTCATCTCGTGGAACCTGCTCAGCATGGTAAGGACATTGCATGCCCTCACCCATTTCCCACATGATTGACCCTGTTCCCAGTACATCTTCCTCAACCTCTTCACTGGTGTCGTCGTCGACAGTTTTTCATATGTCTTCCAGTCCACCGGGGGTGTTTTGAAGTCGATCACTCGCCACGAGACGCGCGCGTTCAAAAAAGCTTGGGCTCAATTCTCGAATCCAGAAACCCGTCTGCTGGAGCGCCATAAGCTCGCCCCGTTCCTCGCTGTATGTGTCGTCCCCACGAATCGCCCTTGCTGATCGACTTGACTTACCGATGGGCCTGTATAGAAACTCGATGGCGTCTTTGAAGTACGCATTCACGCAGCCGAGGCTTCCTTGAAGTCCCTCCTATCGGCCTGCCAGGACAAATCGAAAAAGAACAACCCAAAGGGTGGGATCAGCCTGCGCAAGTTGAAACGCGAACTCGACCAGATCGATTTTGACGCGATCCGGAAACGACGGGAAGTGTATGCGAGGATCTATCACGAAGCCAATTTGATGTGTGGGCGCACGGAGTGCAAGGGGATCACGTTTACGGAGATGCTGATGCTACTGACGCACCACACGTTGATCAATGAGGAGGAGGCGTTGACGTGAGTCTTTGCGTCCTCTGTTGAGCTGACGAACAAGTCACTGACGGCGACGTGGATCGGATGGATTAGGCTGAGGGAACTGGAGACGCGAAGGTTGATTCTCGAGTTGGTTTCGGATCTCGTCAAGCTGGACAAGGTTCGGTCTTATATGCGGATGAAGATCGTTCGGGAGAGATACCTCCAGAAACGCAATGCAGCGCAAGGTGGGGTTTCCGTATTTTGAAGCGCACGTTGGGGTTGACATGGCGTTCAGGGGTACGCGAGAAAGTCGTTCCGACGGACATGGGTGAGTCGGACATCGAGGAGGGGTGGTATCAGGTGCAAGATGCCACGAGGCGTACGTCGTCGCCGCAAGCGCAGGTGCCCGATTTGATGGCGGGAGGACGGTATGTTTTTGGGGCCTCTCCTAGGAACGAATCCCTCTCATTTTTCTTTAGGACTGGCCCTGGGGACTTGCTCGACGACCCGGACATTGCGCACTTCCTAGAAAGGCGGCGTTCGGAAGGTGCGTGCAGCCGTTGTGATGATGGTCACGGAGCTTACATCTTGCGCTGCATCATTGCAGAAATGAGGCTACTTCAAGCCGAAGAGGAGCCTGAGATGGAGGACCGTTGAACATACGTAGCGCGACATCGTCAAATCTGGGCGTAGACTTGACGCAGAGAGATGTGTTTCGATGGTCAGACCTGTACGTACCAGTGTGATACGAGTAGATTACACATTGTAGTGGCCCTCGATGTGGCATCGGCAGGAACTTTTGAAACTCAGACATATTCCCCAGCATGTTGACCGATGTGGTCGACAGTTTTTCATCTGTTTTCCAGTCCGCTGGGGGTGTCTTGAAGTCGATCACTCGTCACGATACGCGGGCGTTCAAAAGAACTTGGACTGAGTTCTCGGATCCAAAAACCCGTCTGTTGGAGCGCCATGGACTCGCCCCGTTCCTCGCTGTGTGTGTCGTCCCCACGAATCACCCTGCGAATCGGCGACTGACTACAGATGCCTATAGAGACTCGATGGTAGCTTCGAAGTGCGCATCTACCCAGCCGAGGCTTCCGTGCAGTCCCTCTTGTCGGCCTGTCAAGACAGGTCGAACAGGGACGATATGACAGGCGGGATCAACCTGCGCGAGTTGAAACGGAAACTCGACCAGATCGACTTTGTTGCAATCCGGAGACGACGGGAGGCGTACGCGCGGGTCTATCACGAGGCCAATTTGATGTGTTCGCGCACGGGTATCACGTCTACGGAGATGGTCACCCTACTGGCGCATTACAAGATTCACGACGAGAGGACATTGACGTGAGTCGAGCTAGTATTTTTCAGTTGAGACAGCGAGTGACAGCGAGTGACAGCGACGTGGTGTCCCCGTAGGCCGAAAGAGCTCGAAGCAAGAACAGCGATTCTCGAGATGGTGACAGGTCTCGTCGCGCTGGACAAGGTTCGTTCTGTGATGCGGATGAAGGTCGTTCGGAAGAGATATCTCCAGATACGCAATGCATCGGTTTTCGACAACCCATCGAGGACAGCGGTGCCGACACACGTGTCATCCTCTTGGAATAACGACGAGGACGACCGATTTGATGGGTCGCACGTTGTCATCAGCGGCGAGGGATAAATGCACCCCCAGGCTCCTCAAGGAGGTGGCGTTTCGAAGGTAGGTGTGAAAACTCGGCACGCTGTATTCCTGTCTCACGTTATTTTGCCACATACTGGCAAGCAGAAGATATGGACGTTTGAAGGCATTGCACCGGGAGTACCTCTGTGGACGGAGGAGAATGTTTTCCACGATCAATCGATTACGAACGAGACAGGAATGAGTCCGTTCTTCCGTTTAAATGTCACACGAATTGCGAGGCTGTGGAACGCTTCCGATTACCCTAAGGGCAAGATCTCCAAATTCGCAGTATGCATACTTCTCGCCGTCGTGAACTCATCTAAATGCTACGCATGGATGGGATCTCCGACGACGCCACTATAGCCAGACTTGTAGTCGCTACTTACAATGCAACACACAGCCGTCCTCTAGTTCAGGGGTGGTATATACAAGATGTCACGATTCACAGACGCACGTCGATTTCATGGCGAGGGAACGGTATGTCGGAGACCTCGTAGGAACGATTCCCCCTATTTCTTTGTAGGACGAGAGGCCCGGAAGACTTGCTCGGTGACCACACGAACATTATGCGCTCCCCAGAAAGACAGCGTGTAGCCGTTGTGATGATGGTCATGGAACTTACATCTTATGCCGCATCACTGCAGAAATGAGGCTATTTCAAGACGAAGAGGAGATGGAGGCCCGTTGGACATATGTAATGCGACATCGCCAAGCCTGTGGTGTAGATAAGGGAGTCATTGGAAACCCGCCGTGGCCGAGCGGCGAGAAACACTGAAGAGGGCGGCCAGCAGAACCCAGTGGAGATGCTCTGTTGGGACGACGATGTACGAGTTTGAAACGTGACAACGGCGCGTGACAGAACAGATGGTGTGTGTGACAGGTAAGCGAACTTACAGTTGTTTACATGCCAGTGAACGCCTGAATTTGGGCTTCACAAAAAAGACCAATTCAACGGTTCTCGTCAAACTTGGAATCAATCGCTTCCAAAAAATGTATTTTCACAATCTCATCTGCCTCTATCTCATTCACGCTTCTCATCCCCTCAGCTGCAGTACGGCGCGTGCGAAACCACATAACGCTCTCAGGATGATCCTTTCCGTCCGGAGTGTGCACTAACTTGAAATAGTAAAGAAACTTCAGTGGTGATGCAAAAAAAGCTTGGATAAACGAACAGTCTACGAGCGGCGTTCTCTTCCGCGTGTCGAGGGGTAGATCCAACCACCACTCGTTGAAATGCCGAAGAATAGCCAGTGTGCGATCCTCGTCGTCATACCTCTCATGACAAATGATCGATAGTCTGGCGACATGAAATACCCGCAATCGAAAGTTCGCATTGTGTACGGGAACTGGTAGCTTGTAGGTTCTTTTTGAAATTCAGACATCTTCCTCAACCTGCTGACTGGTGTGGTCGTCGACAGTTCCTCATACGTTTTCCGGTCCTCTGGGGGATCACTCGTCACGAGACGCACGAGACGCGCGCGTTCAACAGGGTTGGGCCCAGTTCTGAGTTCTCGAATCCGGAAACCCATCTATTGGAGTGCCATAAACTCACTCCATTCCTTGCTGTACGTGTCGTCCCCACGAATCGCCCTTGCTGGTCCACTTGACTTACCGATGCCTGTATGGAAACTCGATGGCATCTTTGAAGCGCGCATCCACGCAGCTGAGGCTTCTGTGATGTCCCTCTTATCGGCCTGGCAAGACAAGTCGCTTTAGGGTGGGATCAACCTACGTAGGTTGAAACGAGAGCTCGACCGGATCGACTTTAAGGCGATCCGGACACGACGGGAAGTGTATGCAGATCTATCACGAGGCCAATTTGATGTATTGGCACGGATTGCGAAGGGATCACGTTTGGCGCATCATGCATGGAGGTATTGACGCGAGTCTTTGCTTTCTCTGTTGAGCTGACGCGTGGGTGGCTGACGGCGACGTGAATTGGATGGACTAGGTTAAAGGAGCTGGAGACCAGAAGGGCGATTCTCGAGTTGGTGACGAATCTCGTCAAGCTGGACAAAGTATGATCTTACATGTGGGTGAAGATCGTTCGGGGAGATACCTCCGGAAACGCGATGCAGATTTTCGACGAGCTTCCGTGTTTTGAAATGCACATAATAATTAGGTTGACGTGGCGTTCAGATGTACGCAGCGAACATGGGCGGCTCGGACGGGTGATATCAGGTGCAAGATGCAACGAGGCTCACGTCGTCACCGCAGGCGTTGGTGCTGTCGCCATATTTGAGAACGGTACGTTAGTGGTGCCTTCTAGGCACAAATCCCTCAGGGAGAGGCCTTGAGGTGGCAGAGGGTACGTAACGCTCTTATACTACCGAGCTTCCATCTTACGTTACGTAGCCGCCATCATCGCTGCGGCAGGGCTACTGTAAACAGAAGAGATGGGTCCCCGGTTCTATAGTGCTCGAGAGTGATAACGCGGGTCATTCGCTGGACAGAGGGAGACCCTGAGTTTGAGAGGTAGTCCTAAATCCAAGTCGGAGAGGTTTCAACTTAATGCTACCCAGGATTGTTGCATGGCCATGACAACCATCGAGTCGCTGTTTGCTGTGCAAGTCGCCGCATGCAGCCCAGGCAACATACAGCATGCAAAATATTTTTTAATACAGTTGACGGTACTTAATCCAAGATGTCTATTTGTCCAGGTACTGAGCATTTTTCACCTAATTCACAGTGAAAGCGGTGGGTAGGCGCCCGAGGCTAGCATGCCTTCCCAACAGCGTCTTTCCCCTCAGGATGCATTCGCAAGACACTGGTTCCAAAGTGGCTACCCTCTGTGGAATCCTACGCCTGTCTTATTACCTCAACTTCGCCAAACCGATGGACTTAAAATTGGGGATGTTGGCATCGTTGATAGAGATGGCTGTTTTGATGCCCTCTTCAACATTTGTGATCCTCGCGATCGTGCATTGGAGCATGAATATGGATTTCCGCCAGGCTTCACGCGAATCAGACAGCCGAGAATAATCAACTACAGCTCATTCCGTCCTGGTCATATTTTTTCATCCCCGGAAACTTGCTGGTCCTCCAGATCGGTGGACGCCCCGTATTTCACTAGCGTGAATACAATGGCGCTCAGGTAAATATTTTCCCTCTTCGTCAAGTAATTGCCCTGACCCTGCTGGCAGCCGTGTGATAACCCATTACACTTCCGATCTGTCTGAAGATGGGGCCCATATCGTGGTACCGCAAGGTGCAAAATGCTACAAGCTAGCATTTCAGTGTTACTGTCGGTTTGAAAGTCAGGCCAATGACCATTGGTCTACATGGTTCGATTTCGCTAGGAACCAATTACAAGGTCCCATCAACTCTCTGTATCTGATCACGGGAGTTTGCCAAACCCGTTCCTGGGCCCTTGCGTCGTTTAGGAAAAAGGATGGTCGGGACATTCCAGTGTTGTGCGAACTGGTAGAGCAAGATGGAAAGCTCGAAGTGGATGCTTCCTGCTGGACTCCTCTAGGGCGATTTGCCAGTGCAATCGGACCTCCAACCGAGGATCAAGAACATGATAACCAAACCGTCTTCATACAATCATTTACTATCACGCCCAATGGTGCTGTACGACATCCAAACGAAGAACAACTCGCAACTCCTGAAGAGATTAACATCGTGAAGAACACCGAGCCCACAGACAGGGAAAACACTGCGCAGGCCTCTGACCAAGCCAAGCCTGCCTCATCGATGCCCGGCAGTTGGCCTAGTGGAATGGCCACTACGGCAGGAACGGTCCCTGCCAATACAAACAGTAGAACGATTCAGCATGTACCCGAAAGAACACTGGTAGGCCCTAACCCATATCTCTACTTGCATGAGCTGATGACCCTGCTTACTAGCCTGCTCACCCGTCGGAAATAATCAACCATTATCTACTAACAAAGGTCTGCATCATACTTGTCTCAGAATATGTTTACTCAGTCGTGGAACAGCAACCCGCTGCCGAGGCTGCAGTAACCCATGACAGTACCTGGATAGACATGCTTGCAAGGGTATGGTATCCCTTTTATTATTGTATCCGCATTTCAATCTGGTGGTGCAGGGACGGCTGGCGAAGCTGGAGGACCTGGAGAGCACAGTTGATGTCATAGTGTCGGAGCACTATGCAATCATTTTAAGAAATGGTAAATATAATGTTGCCTTCGTTGACATGGTTGTTGACCCTCCTCGCAAGGTGTTGTCTGTCTCAAGAACAAGGATGTGTCGCTTGCAAGTTTCGGTGTTAATCGATCAGACATACCTGTCGATCCCGCTGATTGCATTCAGCAAGATGGCGAGGACCCTTGTGGAAGATGTCCTCTTGGGGATATTTTCAGTGGAAAGCTCCATACGACTCGTGGATCTACTGTGAAGGTTTGTGTTACTGTATATTTTGTTTGGTGACAGCATCGACAACACGCCAACGTATTTGCATTTTTCAGGTTGCAATCAGAGTCATCACGATGAAGCCAACGGATGACAGTGGTCTATCGGAGAAAGAAACGGTGCGCATCATCTCAATTTCATGGTTCGGTGTCCTGGAGGAGCTTTTTCTAGCAAATGCAACAAGCGGCTGAAGAGTTTACGTTGCTTGATCATAGTAATGTTTTGCCGTTAATATGGGCTCGCATTGAGCCTGGCCGATTCGTTATGGTGTCTCCATGGGCTGAAAGGGGAACACTTACGTCCTATATAGATGGCATGCATTCCAAATCAACAGATTTGCAGGTACTTACTCTGGTATGCTTTTCTTTTATTACTGCTTTTTAAAGGGATTGGCATGTATCTTTTCGCTGCAGATCCATGATGTCGCTTCCGGCCTACACTACTGTAAGCGGCGCCACACTTCTGATGCTATCTAGTCGAACCTTTCCCCTACTAATATAGTGCATTCAAATGATATTCTACATGGTTGCCTCTCGGGGGTACGTAGTTATTATCATATGCACTTTCACATCAGCTCAAGCCACGTAGTCATCCGTCGTCATTGACGCAAAAGGGGTTGCCCTACTTTCCGACTACGGTCTATTGACCCTAGATGTACATGGCACATTCAGTCAATTGGGACCAGTGCTTGAGACAGTGCGATGGGCAGCACCAGAGTCTCTCAGCAGAGAGAGTAGCAGTACTGCAAGGAGTCTTCCGACAAAGACAAACGATATATACTCCCTCGGTAGCATCATGCTCCAAGTGCGTGATTGTTCTATCCTTGTGTTACCTATGCTCAAATTCATCGGATGCACTGAGTAGGTGTTCAGTGGGAAAGTTCCTTATCATTACTACGATCATGATGAAGTCGTTATGTCTGCGGTTTCCAGAGGGGAATCCCCTCAAAGGCCCAATGACCACTACCTTACAGATCGCCGATGGGTGTTCATTCAAGAGTGCTGGTCGTCCTCTTGCACATCTGGTGCGAAGCTTTCGAGCGAACACATTGTCGAATTTGCGAAGCATGACTTAGAAATGGTTTGCCGAGAAAGCCATCACGACAGCAATGTACCACTCAAAGTTTCCCCCGAATATCCGATGTGGGATGATAGCAAGTCTAGTGTTCCAACAAGGTGAGCCGACGCTCAGACGTGACTACAAGAAGTGCCATGGGCCGATCTATTGTGTATACAGTGAAAAAATCGATTTCATTCATGGTCTAGTGAATGAGGTATTAGACTCTACTGCCAAGGTATCTTACTCACTTTATCTTTTCCCGCCATCTTCTGGAAACATCACAGGTCAAGAATTCTAAGCCGAGCAATGCCATCCCGCATATGCGTCTTCCCCCGCCCCCAACGTTCGGTTCATATGTAGATTTGCCCCCATATGATGAGCGGACGCCTATCATTGGTGAGGCTCAGCCCGAAGGGCCCGGGGAGCCTCCATGGTCAACGGACTTGTCTGTAGACCCGGAACGCTCTGCTGGAATTACGCCACAGTCTAGACGACAAGACACTGCCTCTTCGCCCTTGAGAGCCACCATATTTGGCGCTTTTCGTCGTGCATCAATGAGGTCTGACGAAACCTATGCTATCACACCGCAGGCGGCTGAACATTCTGACTCCGCCTCGGATGACTACGGGGAAGAAAGGCAATGGAATGCTGGAGATAATTTTGCTACTAGTAGTCGGTCACGACCTTCTACATATCTGCGAGGCCGCGTTCTCGGCGTTCTCGGCCCAACAAGTCCTCTCCGTCTGCAGTTGTGCAAGTTGCTTACACACCCGTATGTCTTCCCGAGATTTTGGCTCACTCACTGATAAGACAAGCAGGTACACCGGACCCATGGTACTTGTTTTGATCATCGTTAACGCAGCCGCGCTGGTGATCCAAGCTTCCCGGACCCTCCCACTGGTTGAATACAAAGTTAGCATCCCAGTTAGAGGATACTTCCGTGCTTGGGAAGATGTTGTCATTTTCGGCCTCTTCGTTATATTCACGTAGGTCTTATACCTGGATCTAATATTCGTTGTCGCTAATTATACTAGTATCGAAGCATTTGGTCGAATATGCCTCTCTGGATTGCTTCTCGACCCAGAGACAGCAACCTTCAATCTATTTTCGTTCTCTAGACTGCCGCACACAATGTCCACCAACTCAGCGTCGGGAACCGATGTTAGCACTCTGCTGCCGCATCGAACATCCACGCGTGCACGTACATTCTCATCTGCGTTAGGGTCGGCTCGCATGCTCCCGCGGTCTCCTACTTCGCCTGATAATACCCACCCGGAACAACTGGAGCCCCCATCTCGTTTGATGCGGTCCGACATAGTAGATTCAAACCCTGAAGTTCTTGTCTCTCTCCCATTCCGACTTGATCTACAAGTCGCACGGGGTGAAATTGAACGAAGCGTTCCCTATCTGCAGCAAGGTTGGGGTAGGATTGATTTTCTTGCGATAATCGGTTTCTGGGTATCGTTCGCGTTAGCAACAGCGGGTCCCGAACGAGGATCCCAGTACATAGGCATATTCAGAGCACTGAGCGTCCTGAGGATAACAAGATTGTTAGCCCTCACGAACGGTACTGCCGTGAGTAATATCCCCTCTTGGCTCCTCTCGGTTTCGCCTGTACAGCATTTCTTATCTCACTGTCCAGACGATCATGCGTTCCCTCAAGATTGCGCGTCCACTGCTGGTACACGTAATATATTTTATAATTCTTATTGTGGTGTCGTTCTCGTGAGTCTTTCGCCGCGTCATGGGCTGATCGCTCGTTAATGACGAACTAGGGTTATTGGTGTGCAGTTGTTCAAGACATCCCTCCGTCGAAGTTGCACTCTTTTGCCTGTATCCGGTGCAGATGCAACACGGCTAGATCAAATGTGTGGGGGACACATCGACGCAGCATTCCTTGCTCCTTCACCCTATTTGCTTTCCAACGGAACATCTGCAAGTGTCATCAAAGGCTACATTTGCCCGTTGGGCCAAGTCTGCCAGGTACGCGTGCTCACTCTTGCTTTATGTTTACGATACATGGCATCAATCAGGAGGGAGAGAACCCATCTGGTGGGCTGGCAAGTTTTGACACGGTGTACTACGCGGCCCTTCAGATAGTTATACTTGCTTCAGCGAATTCGGTACAGTGTCTAGTTCTCCAACTGGTGACGGGAACTGATATCGAATATACCAGTGGTCGGGGATCATGTACCAAACCATGGCATCCGAATATGTCGTCGTTTCAATATTTTTCCTTTTCGGGGCCCTGGTGCTGAACTTATGGCTATTGAACTTATTAGTAGCCGTTATCACAAACACGTTCGCCACCATCCGAATCCATACTAAGAAAGGTGCCTTTGGTGTGACGTCGTACGTTCACGGCGTTTTGTATCATATAATTCGCACTGATTGACTAGCAGGCTCAGGCATGTCGCTGAAGAATCTGCGGAGCCTGAAGGCTGGTCTGCATTGACTGGACGTCCCGTCCGTCAAAATCATCTCCAGTTCTGGTGGTCGTATACTAGCTGGTTTTGGGTAGCCTTAGCCCTTGCGTCCCTCGTAGTGCAAGCCACTGCGAACGCCGAGATGAGCCCACAGCACCGTCAAATCATCGACATTACCGAATTCGCCATTACCCTCGCTTTCGATGTCGAAATCATTGTTCGCATCGCTCTCAAGTTCCCTGCATGGAGAAGCTTCTTTTTGTACTTCAGAAATTGGCTAGACTCGATGGTCGCTGTTGCATCCACCATTATTTTAATTCCCTTTATTCGCAACTCCCCTGCCTATCCCTGGTTAACAGTCTTTCAACTCGCAAGATTCTTCCGTGTTCTACTGGCTGTACCCCACATGAAGTCTTTGATGGTATGTCCTGCATTTTGTGCTTTGGCGTCGGCATATAAAACTGCATGTTGTCAGCTAACGGCCTTTGGGAACCTTTATGGTCTCGCGCACATGAATTTGTTCTTAATCCTCATCACTTCCTTCGCTGCTCTGTTTGCCATTCAACTCGTCCAAAGCAACATTCCCGGCGATGCCCCGTTGCATTTTGGTCAGCTGTTCAACTCCTTTTTGGGCGTATACCAGATGCGTTCTAGGGAGGAGTGGACCACATTGTTGTATGACGTGACAGGTAGCAAACTGCCACGACGTCAACCCATCATTGTGATCATATTCTTGTGCTGTTGGCTCCTCTTTTCAAATTGTAAGTGTATACGTTTTCAACTTCTACCTGTTGCGCGATCCGCTGACAATGGTGGACGACTAGCAATTATCATGCCAATGTTCATTGCGGTCGTCAATGAAAATTTTGAGGCAGCGGCGGAGGCGAATAGTCAGAAACAGGAGGAACAGCAGTCCTGGTTCTCACGGTTAAACAGGCTTGACCCTTGTGGGTGGTCTCTCTTATTTCGGCAGGCGGCAGAACCTAAGACACCAGTTATGCACGACCATCGGAGACAGGTTGGTTCCATGACTCAAGCCTGCCTAGCTGCTAACAGGGTGACAGAGACATGATTCGAGGTCCAGTAGCAAGTCTCTCCCCGGTTCGATCATATATCATCTACTCCACCGACTGTTCACCAAGGAAAGCGATGGTGATCCAGTTGGCGACTTGCACCAGGCGATGGTCGAAGCAAGAAGGTCAGAAAGTCTCGCGGAGCGCGAATACTCGTAGGAGATTGTTCATTAATATTGGGAGTTTTCTGCTCACTGCTCTTGAACTTAGTGGCCCTGCGCTGACGTCTGTTCCAATGGATATTGAAAGCCTGCTCTTGCTCGAGGTAATTCCACGTTACAGGAAATCCCCGAAAATGCGCACCCTCCGCCGTCTCTGCCAGAAGATTGTGCGCCCTGGTGGCGGAGATCGGATTGATGGGATCCCACCCTCAGGTAATGCCCTCGCAGTGTTCCACCTGTTCATCCTCATGGCAGTCCTTGGCAATATTACTGCGCAAGCGGTGGCAACACCCCTCTACAGACGTGCCTACTACATGGAACACGGTCCCACGCACGCTGCATGGTTCCACGTTACAGATGCCATCTTTGGTCTCGTCCTCGTCGTTGAATTCTTGATCAAAATCGTCGCGGATGGCTTTCTGTTTGCACCAAATGCTTACATCCGGAGCGTCTGGAATGTATTTGACTTCATCATCATGGTCGGCGTCGTTGTAAACGCAACGGTCACATTGGTTTTCATTAGCGGTCTTAGTCGATTTATCCGCGCCTTGAAGGCGCTCCAGGCACTCCGATTGATGACCTTGATAGAAAAGATACGCACGACCTTTGCGGACTTGATCCTGACCCGCTTCACTCGCATTCTTGACGCTGCCATCCTTGTCATCCTCTATCTGATTCCCTTCAGCGTCTGGGGTACGAACATCTTTGCTGGGCTGATGAACGAATGCAACGACACGGGAGTCAAAGGCGTCGGGGGTTGCACCAACGAATATGTGCACACGATCCATGGGGACAACTTTGGATTCCTCGTGCCACGTGTTTGGGACCACCCCTCACCTTCTGCGACATTTTCGTTTGACAGCTTTCCTTCTTCATTGCTGGCTCTCTTTGAGATAGTGTCGCGGACAGGATGGGTCGATGTCATGTCCGCTGCGACGAGCATTACCGGCAAAGGGCTACAGCCACAAACCAATGCTTCACAAGTCTATGCAATCTTCTTCGTGCTATACAATTTGCTGGGCGCGGTCGTGGTCTTCAACTTGTTTGCCAGGTAAGAATGTCCTCAAACAGCTTGGACATGTACTTAGGCCCAAGGTTGGTATAGCATCATTATCAGGAACTCGCCATCGCGAACTGGCCCCGCGTTCCTTACCGAGGCACAGCGAGAATGGATCGATCTGCAAAAGCTCATCAAGCGACTCAAGCTCATCAAGCGGCCCAAGAACCCGCCGACGCGTGGATTCCGACTCTGGTGCTACGAGCGCGCGATTCACAAGCACGGCCGGTGGACGAGGATGATGACCCTCCTCTTTATCTTCCAGGTCCTCGTCTTAATGTTCGTTTTCTATAACTTTGGTATACGTACTGCACTAAGGGCACTTGATAGGATCCAAGCGTTCTCAGCAGAAACCGTTGAAAATTGGCCCAGTAAGCAGCCGCGAGAACTCCCACTCTACCGGGTCTACCCTTACTGACATACGTCATCAAGACAAAGTTTCCTTGATTATTTCCTTCATCTACATGGTGGATGTAATTATTCGATTATACGGACTTGGGTGGCGTTCTTTCCGCGCCAAGGGCTGGAACATTTTCGATGTCTTTGTGGCATCTGGGAGTTTCGCCATGACTATCTCTGCCGACTTCTATCCTGATAGTTTCCCCCTCCATCTCCTGCAGAAGCTATTTTTGTCCAGTATGATGTTCAAGCTTGTCCAGAAGGTAGCCGCCCTGAATAATCTCTTCAAGGCTGGCATGTAGGTGTCCGCTCTCGTGTTTAATGCACCCTAACAGCGAAATTCTATTGCAGTGCCAGCCTTCCCATGATGCTTAATCTACTCGGTTTATGGCTGACGTTCTTTCTGTTCTTCGCCATCATGTTCATGGAGGTGTTTGGCCTGACAAAGTGGTACTCGGCAGAGAACAGCTGTCAGAATTATCAGACCATGGGATCGACATTCCTTATGCTGGTGTCAATGAACACTGGGTGAGTGTATGCTTAGTGATCAACCGACTGGCGAGCTGATCCATGGTAGGGAGGGGTGGAATCGTTTCATGCACGATTAGTAAGAAGATATCTCTTTGAGTGTAGTCTAAATGGATGCTCATGCACATGCTTTGTGCTGCAGTACCTTGTCATACCCGCAGTGCACCCATCTCTCTGGCGATGTCTATCAGACGGATTGTGGTAGCACTGCTTGGGCATACATGGCGTTCATCGCGTGGAACCTGCTCAGCATGGTAGGGGCATTGCATGTCGGTGGCCATCTCCAGCATAATTGACCATTTTTGTTATAGTACATCTTCCTCAACTTGTTCACTGGCGTGGTCGTCGACAGTTTTTCAGGCATTTTCCAATCCTCTGGGGGTTTCTTAATGTCGATCACTCGTCACGATGCGCGCGCGTTCAAAAAGGCCTGGGCCCAGTTCTCGAATCCGGAAACCGGTCTGTTGGAGCGCCATACACTCACCCCGTTCCTCGCTGTACGTGTTATCTCTACGACTCACCCTTCCTGATCGGCTGACTACATCGATGCCCATAGAAACTCGATGGCATCTTCGAAGTGCGCACATACGCAGCCGATGTTTCCGTGAGGTCCCTCTTATCGGCCTGTCAAGACAGGTCGAACAGGCACAATGCGACAGGCGGAATCAACCTGCGCAAGTTGAAACGGAAGCTCGACCAAATCGACTTTGATGCAATCCGGAGACGACGAAAGGTGTACGCGCGGATCTATCACGAGGCCAATTTGATGTGTTGGCGACCGGAATGCAAGGGTATCACATTTACGGAGATGCTTACCCTGCTTGCGCATCACAAGTTGATTCACGACGAGGAGGCGTTGACGTGAGTCGTACGAGTGTTTTTCAGTTGAAGCCACAAGTGACAGTAACGTGGTGTCCTCGTAGGTCGAAGGAACTCGAAGTGAGAAGAGCGATTCTCGAGTTGGTGACAAGTCTCGTCGAGCTGGACAGGGTGCGTTCCGTGATACGGATGGTGGTCGTGCGTAGGCGGTACCTCCAAATGCGCAGTGCACCGACTTTCGACAAGCGATCGAGGACAGCGGTGCCGACACACGTGGGACCCTCTTGGAATGACTCAGACGACGATGAGGGATGGCGCTCAGAACATGGTTCAATGAGTCGCACGTCGTCGGCGGCGGCGAGGGGTAATGCAAGCTCAGGGTCTTCAAGGAGGCGGCATCTCGAAGGTACGTGTGAAAGCTTGGCACGCTCTATTCCTGTCTCATGTTATTTGGCCACATTCTTGCAGACATGTGGCTGTTGCATGCGGAAGAAGATACCGACGTTTGAAGGCGCTGCACTGGGAGTATCACGGTGGACGGGGAGAATGTTTTCCTTGATCAATCGATTACAAACAAGACAGGAATGAGTCCATTAGATGTGTTGGAACGGTTGGAAATGTAACACGAATTGTTGTCATGTAGAGGCTGTGGGGCGCTTTCGATTACCCCAAGGTCAAGATCTCCAAACTCGCGACATGCATACTTCTCGCCGTCGCGAACTCATCCGAGTGTCATGCAGCATTCTCGAGCATGGGTCTTCACGGGACTGGACATTGCTTCGTGACCGCCTCGTAGGCTTGTTGGATGTCGCATCGAGCATTCTATTGCAACATCAACCTCTTTGTCGTGACACGCAGTGTGAACATACAGTATACGCACCATCAGCAGCGTTGATTTACTGCTTTCGTATGCTATCTAATGACATGTCAACATCCGAACTCCAGTAAAGATTTGCATTGGCGTACATACTCATTCTCTCCTCTCCAACTGTTCCTCTGCCGAGTCATCAACGACTGAGCGACCTTGCATGCATGAAGGTTTTGGTTAATCAACATTGACGTGACGTGGGGAACAGGTTTTAATTATGAGGCGTTCGAGGTGGAGCGTTTCACAGAAATCCCTGATGGAGCTGCAGAGTGGTGTGTCAAGTCCGTCGTCGTCATGGTGGAATGGAGTAGTGGAAGCGCAGGTACGCGGTGCCAGTGGCAGAGGAGATTTGTACTCTGTGCATATTTTTTTGAGAGAGGCACAACGGTATCTGGCAGCTGGCAAGTAGTCTGGTGACCAGACTACTGGCAAGCCTAGCCCCAGACACTCGGCACAAGGCGCGGGGATCATCGCCACCGAAAAGGCACTGAGGCGCAATTCAAGGTCGCGCGGAGTTCGAAAATGGTCGCTTGGTCCTGATTGGTCGACCTGCCCGGAGTGCGGTGCGGCTCTCTTCCCAAGGAACCACGATGCTGAGAATCTTTCGCAGCGGAGTCTGAACAATTTGAACCAGTATACATTGTTGATGACATCCCAGTGAAGGGGGCCGTGTGTTCGAGTAAGCACTCAGCATCGCCCGTACTAGTACGCACCGGTGGACAGTCCGCTAGCCAGTATGTCAGAGTCTGCACAGCACCTTTCCCCTCAGGATGCATTCGCAAGACATTGGTTCCCCGACGGCTACCCTCTGTGGAATCCTACACCAGTCCTGTTACCTCCACTTCGCCAAACAGAAGGCATCAAAATTGGGGATATTGGCGTTATCGATCGAGATGGCTGCTTTGACGCCCTGTTCAACATATGTGATCCTCGCGATCGTGCGTTGGAGCATGAATATGGATTTCCGCCCGGCTTCACGCGAATCAGGCAGCCGAGGATAATCAATTACAGTTCATTCCGTCCTGGATACGTGTTTTCGTCGCCGGAGACACCCTGGTTCTCTAGATCGGTGGACATGCCATATTTCTCTAATGAGAGGACGATGGTTGCCGGGTAAGCCTTCCTGCTTTGGCATCGGATAACCGACCTGACCTGGCTGGCAGCCGTGTCGGGACTCATTACACAGCTAATCTGTTTGAAGATGGGGCCTATATCGTGGTACCACAAGGCGCGGAATGTTTCAAGCTGGCTCTACAATGGTACCGTCAATTCGAAAGCCAGGCCAATGATCATTGGTCCACTTGGTTCAACTTTGCTACGCAACAACTGGGCCCTCTTCGTTCTCTTTACCTGATTACAGGCGTCTACCGGACTCGATCATGGGCCCTTGCATCGTTCAAGAGGGATGGTCAGCGAGTTGAAGTCACATGTGAGCTGGTAGAGGAAGATGGGAAACTCCAAGTGGACGATTCCCAATGGACCCCATTAGGCCGTTTCGCCAGCAAAATTGGACCTTCGACGGACAGTCAAGAACATGACAACCAAACTATCTTCATACAGTCATTTACGATCACGCCCAATGGAACTGTACGGCACCCAAACCGAGAACAGCTTGCATCTCCCGAAGAATTCAGCATAACGGAGAGCGGTGAATCCATAGACAGGGAAAACACACCACAGGCTTCTCATCAAGCTGAGCCTGCCTTGTCAATGCCTGGCGGCTGGTTTCATAGAGAAGTCGCTACGTCAAGAGCAACCTTGACTCGCGCAGACAGTACAACAATTCAGCACGTGCCAGAAACAACACTAGTGCGTTCTAGTCCATATCCCTAGCTGCATGAGCTGATGACCTCAATAACCAGCCCGTTCATCCGTCAGAAATAGTCAACCGGTATTTGCTGACAAAGGTCCGCGTTACCTCTATCTCAGAACATTTATGGTCACTCACCGGGAACAGCACCCTTCTGCAGAGGTTGCAGTAACTCACGACAGTACATGGATAATCATGCTCACAAGGGTATGTTATCTCGTCTCCTATTGTATCTGGGTTTCAACATGGTGGTGAAGGGCCAGCTATCAAAGCTCGAGGACCTAGAGAGCGCTATTGATGCTATAGTGTTGGAACATTATAACATTGTGTTCAGAAATGGTGCACATAATGCTGCCTTTGTTGTCACAGTCGTTGACCATTCTTCAAAGGGGTTGTCTCTCTTGGAAACAAGGACGTCTCGCTTGCACGTTTCGGTGTTCATCGATCGGACCTACCGGTTGATCTCACCGATTGCATTCAGAAAGATAGCGAAGCCCCTTATGCAGTATATCCCTTTGGTGGTGTTTACAGTGGTAGTCTCCGTATAACCGACACATCCGTTGTGAAAGTTCGTGCTTGTGTGTCCTTGGCGGTGGTGTACATAGATGTTAACTATTTTTTTAGGTCGCAATTAAAGCCTTCTTGATCAGGGCTACATATGAAATCAGCCTCTCCGAGAAAGAAGCGGTACATTCACACTTCTTAGCAATGGTCCAATGGGCTGAGTTAGCTACTTTAGGAAGCACAACGCATGGCTGAAGAGTTCGCATTGCTTGATCATATTAATGTGTTACCATTAATATGGGCGTCCATTGAGCCTTGCCAGCTCACGATGACGTTTCCGTGGACTGAAAGGACGCTGACGTCTTATATAGACGGTGTGCATAACAAGCTGACAGATGTACAGATACTCGCTCTGGTCGGTATTTCGTTTCACTTTCTTCTCAAAGGTCAAATACTCTCTGCTATAGGTCCATGATGTCGCTGCCGGCCTACATTACTGTTAGTATTATTATAACACTCTTCATGCTTGTTGATTTTTTTATCAATCTGTCAGTGCACTCAAATGGAATCATACACGGTTACCTCTCAGGCGTACGTGGTTGTATATTCAGATCAGTCCATGCACACCCAGATCAGTTCCAATCACGCAGGCAGCTGTCGTGATTGATGCAAAAGGGACTGCCCTACTTGCTGACTACGGCCTATCAGCCCTTTTGAGC
Organism: Tylopilus rubrobrunneus; assembly: GCA_038091235.1. Taxonomy (NCBI): domain Eukaryota; kingdom Fungi; phylum Basidiomycota; class Agaricomycetes; order Boletales; family Boletaceae; genus Tylopilus; species Tylopilus rubrobrunneus. The sequence goes on along the minus strand of JBBPOC010000016.1, from coordinate 6,449 downwards.
CAGTATGGATTTCCTTTTTTCGGTCTACGGGGGCCAGAGGCTGTGCGATGGGCAGCTCCAGAGTCTTTCAGCGGAGGAAGAAATGCTTTCACGGAGGAAACTGATGTATACTCTTTTGGTAGCATTATGCTTCAGGTATGTGGCGATTATTTCTTTCGGTCTCGTTTCAATGTAATCGGGTGCATAGGTCCTCTCTGGGAAAGTCCCATATCATTACTATCAACCTGCTGGAGGCATTTATTTCGCGATTTTGAAACGAGAGGCACCGAAACGGCCTGATATGCGGCGCCTTACGGATGATCGATGGTTGTTTATTCAACAGTGTTGGTCCGATTCGAGACCTTCAAGCAAGGACATTGTTGAATTTGCGAAGCGCGACTTAGATATCGCTTTCCAGAAGAATCATCAAGACATCAATGCCACTGCCACAGATGCTCTTGCACATTCAACATTGGACGATCACAACTCTGGTATACCGGCGACGTGGGTCAATTACCGTAAAAATTACAAACTTATCTAACTGCCTACAGTGATGCAATGGGCATAATCCATACCGAAGTGAACGAAATTCCGGATGCCGCCGTCAAGGTAAGCCTCGCTCCTTGTCTTACCCTCCGCTGTTTCCTGGAGCAGCTAGCAGGACCCCGCGCAGAATGATACCGTTACTTCTCAAAGAGTAGTCCCATTGTAGTGGTGAGGCGGTATCAAGGTACATCTTCTGTCGAGTACGAGGAAGATTCGAAGCTCTCAGATATTTACTCTTCGAGCTCATGCTGCGTTGATCTATATACTTACACTTACCTAGTCAACACGTTCTTTGCTGCAACTTGGTTCATACAATCGCACTAGTACGTTCAGATCGGCGACTCAGCATTGAAAATATGCATAGGGTACAAGGAAGGATCTGGCCAAGCTCACGCAATTGATCAACGTAAGGATCCATTTGCTGCGGACGTCGCAGGAACGAGTGGAGGCGATGTGGCAAGTTCTGAGGGGATGGCGACTAGCCTGGGTGAGAGAAGAAGGGAACAGTCAATTCTCCGTCTGTCTACCGCGCTTGAGGAACTCTATCAGATATACAGAGGGCACGGGAGAGGAGGGGGCGATAGCCTGCATAGGGCGTATCGCTGGCGCAGAGAGTAGACAGAATCGGCGCGGTGGATGCGCAGAGGGTGAGTGGGTCAAAGGAGGCCTCGAGGAGGTTGTAGAGCGCCTTGATCGGGGTGGGTGACAGACAGAGGATGTCTCTCGAGAGCTGGGGAGGGTCAGTACAGGCGGATGTGGACAATGTACGTCACTCACGGCATCTGTGAGGAGACCGGTCCGGGTGGGTGCCTTGGTGAGGCCGAGGAGGGCGGTGAGTCGTGTGCTCTTCGACCGCGCGTCGTCCTCGTCGCCGTGCTGGCCCACGGGGACGGCGAGTGCGCTGACGAGCACCTGTCCAGCGAGACGGCTCATTTCCTCGTCCGATCTCCCACCTATGCTAGTGACGATGGCGTAATAGCGACCCCACGCGGCGGCATGGTAGAGCGAGTTCCCGCTTGTGAGGAAGATCTTGGTGAGTTTTTCGTAATACTTTGCCATCATGGCGGGGCGAGGCGCCTTTTTGGCCATTGTGAGGAGGTGTGCATTCTACGGAACGGAAGGCTTCCTGCCAGAGCTCCAGCTCGACGGAGGTGTTGAGCTGTGCGAAGCGGGTATCGAGGTGGTGCTGGAGGATCTCTGGGTCAGAGAGGTTGATGGCGTGTGCATGGTGGGCATACTTGGCGACGTTGGAGAGGTGGAGACGAAGTGTCTCGCAAAGACGACGGAACTCGACCTTGCACTGGTGCTTGAGACAGAAGCGGAAGGCTTGCTGTGCGACTTGCTGATGGGGAGGATCGGACGGGGCGCGGGGTGTTTGATCGCAACGACGCTCACCTGGTATATGGCCTCTAATCGGGCATTGTTCTTGAGTGTCTCGAGCGAGGTGCGGTAGCTCTCCCATAGGAACTTGAGCTGCCTGAAGAAGAGTATTTCGCAGCGGAGTCTGAACTCTAGTATAGCCACTCGACATTGTCAATTAGTACATCCAGTGACTCCGAGGGAAGGGGACGCACTGGCACTCAGCATCGCCCAGTACGCACCGGTGGACAGTCCGCTAGCCAGTATGTCGGAGTCTGCACAACATCTTTCCCCTCAGGATGCATTCGCAAGACATTGGTTCCCCGACGGCTACCCTCTGTGGAATCCTGAACCAGTCTTGTTACCTGCGCCTCGCCAAACAGAAGGCATTAAAATTGGGGATATTGGCGTCGTCGATAGAGATGGTTGTTTTGATGCTCTCCTCAACATCTGTCAGCCCCGCGATCGCGCTCTGGAGCGTCAATACGGATTTCCGTCCAACTTCAAGCGAATCATGCCACCGAGGATAATCACTTACGGCCCATTCCGTCCTGGATATGTGTTTTCGTCGCCGGAGACACCCTGGTCCTCTAGATCAGTGGACATGCCATATTTCACTACCGAGAGGACGATGGTTGCTGGGTAAGCCTTCCTGCTTTGCATCAGATAACCGACCTTACCTGCTGGCAGCCGTGTCGGGACTCATTACACGGCTAATCTGATCGAAGATGGAGCTTATATCGTGGTACCGCGAGGTGCGAAATGCTTCAAGCTAGCTTTACAATGTTACCGTCAATTCGAAAGCCAGGCCAATGACCATTGGTCCACTTGGTTCAACTTTGCTACGCAACAACTGGGTCCCCTTCGTTCTCTTTATCTGATTACAGGAGTTTTCCGGACTCGATCATGGGCCCTTGCATCGTTCAAGAGGGATGGTCAGCGGGTTGAAGTCACATGTGAGCTGGTAGAGGAAGATGGGAAACTCCAACCGGACGATTCCCAATGGGCCCCTTTAGGCCGTTTCGCCAGCAAAATTGGACCTTCGACGGACAGTCAAGAGCATGACAACCAAACCATCTTCATACAGTCACTTACGATCACGCCCAATGGAACTGTACGACATCCAAACCGAGAACAACTTGCATCTCCTGAAGAATTCAGTGCAACGGAGAGCGGTGAATCTATTGACAGGGAAAACACATCACAGGCTTCTCGTCGAACCGAGTCGACCTTGTCGATGCTTGGCAGTTGGTTTCATGGCTGGGTCCCTACGTTAAGAGCAACCTTGACCCACGCAGACAGTGCAACGATTCAGCAGGTGCCAGAAACAACACTAGTGCGTTCTAGTCCATATCCCTAGCTGCGTGAGCTGATGACTTCGATAACCAGCCTGTTCATCCATCAGAAATAGTCAACCGGTATCTGCTAACAAAGGTCTGCGTCATTTCTATCTCAGAACATTTATTGTCACTCACCGTGGAGCAGCACCCTTCTGCGAAGGTTGCAGTAACTCACGACAGTACATGGATAACCATGCTCGCAAGGGTATGTTATCTCGGTTTCTATCATGTCTCCATTTCAACATGGTGGTGAAGGGTCAGCTATCGAAGCTCGAGGACCTAGAGAGCGCTATTGATGCTATAGTGTCAGAGCACTATAACATTATGCTCAGAAATGGTACACATAATGCTGCCTTTGTTGCCACAGTCGGTGACCATTCTTCAAAGGGGTTGTCTCTCTGATAAACAAGGACGTCTCGCTTGCACGTTTCGGTGTTCATCGATCAGACCTACCAGTCGATCTCACCGATTACATTCAGGAAGATAGTGAAATCCCTTCTGCAAGATGGCCCTTTGGTACCATATACAGTGGTAGTCTCCATATAACTGATGCATCCGTCGTGAAAGTTTGTGGTCGTGTTTCCTTTTGTGATGGCGCACCTAGATGTTAACTGTTTTCTTAGGTTGCAATTAAAGTCATTACGATCGAGGGCACAAACGACAGCGGCCTCTCCGAGAATGAAACGGTACATATTATTCTCAGCAATGGTCCAGTGGGCTGAATTAACTACCTTAGAAAGCACAACACATGGCTGACGAATTCGCATTGCTTGATCATATCAATGTGTTACCGCTAATATGGGCATCCATTGAGCCTGGCCAGCTCATGATGACGTTTCCATGGACTGAAAGGACACTGACATCTTATATAGATGGTGTGCACAACGAGTTGACGGATGTACAGATACTCACTCTGGTAAGTATTTCCTTTCACTTTCTTCTCAAAGGTTAAATACTCTTTGCTATAGGTCCATGATGTCGCTGCTGGCCTACATTACTGTAAGTATCATTATAGCACTCTTCATACTTGTTGATTTTTTTTTCAATTTATCAGTGCACTCGAATGGAATCATACACGGTTACCTCTCAGGCGTACGTGGTTGTATATTCAGATTAGTCCATGTTGACTCAGATCAGTTCAAATCACGTAGGCAACCGTCGTGATCGATGCAAAAGGGACTGCTCTACTTGCCGACTACGGCCTACCGGCCCTTCTGGGATCTCTATTTTTTTTCGGTCGACCGCTAGAGATTGTGCGATGGGCAGCTCCAGAGTCTATCAGGGGAGGAAGAAATGCTTTCACGGAGAAAACTGATGTATACTCTTTTGGTGGCATTATGCTTCAGGTATGTGGCAATTATTTCTTTCAGTCTCGTTTCAATGTAATCGGGTGCATAGGTCCTCTCTGGGAAAGTCCCATATCATTACTATGAACGTGATGAAGTCGCAGTCTCTGCGATTTTGGGACGAGAGGCACCGAAACGGCCTGATGGGTGGCGCTTCACGGATGATCGATGGTTGTTTATTCAACAGTGTTGGTCCGATTCGAGACCTTCAAGCGAGGACATCGTTGAATTCGCGAAGCGCGACCTAGATCTCGCTTTCCAGAAGAGCCATCAAGACGTCAATGTGAATGCGAGCCATGCCACCGCCACAGGTGCCCTTGAACATTCAACATTGGGCGATTATAACTCTGGTATGCCAGCGATGTGAGTCAATTACCGTAAGAATTCCAAACTTATCTAACTACCTACAGTGATGGGATCGCGGTAACTCTTCCCGCAATGAGTGAAATTCTTAATACTGCTGTACAGGTAAGCCTCGCTGCTCCTCTGGCTTTCTGGAGCAGCTAATAGGGCCCCCACGCAGGACGATACCACTATTTTTCAAAGACCAGTCTCCCCGGAACGTTATGCTGCCTCTTCGTCGCAGCTTCGGCGCAAACATATGCCTTCACCCCGCACTGCCCCCCCTTTCAGTCATGCATCACCGCACGTTGCCAAGGTTAAGGGATGGGGACGCGACATACCATTCCTTGGGCCCACTGGCAATGCCCCTGACGGGATCGAGATCGATATCATCTTCATTGGCATGACCGGCGTCGGCAAAAGCTCTCTGATTAACATGGTCATGGGCACCCCAGATGGGTCAATCGGAGCAGCTGAGGTATCGAATGATGCACGACCGCGCACCGTCCACACTACTTCTTATCCAGTAACGCTAGAGGATGACTTACGGCTAAAGGGTGACTTACGGTGTCGACTTTGGGACACCCGTGGCCTTGATGGAGCTATGGGAAGCAGTGATCGATCGTTCATATTCAGGGTGTTGGACAAGATTCGCGATCGGCAATCCAGCCAACCACGCGAGTTGAAAGAGACTCTGCAGAACCGGACTAAACAGGGCATTCCAATTCTCGTGTGGTGTATCGACGCCGCGAAGATCGAGCTTCCTGTCCACTGGCAACAATTTTCCAAGGTGTATGTGGAGTATTGCGACAGAAGGGCCATTCCCGCGGTGGTGGTTACTCGGGTGCCGCCAAAGGGGCATACTAGTATCAAGTGTATTGAACAGCTCGATAGGTTGCGTCTAGGAGTGGAAGTTCCCTTTAGAATGGTGAGGCGGTATGAAAGTACGTCTTCTGTCGAGTACAAGGAAGATTCCAAAGCTCTCAGAAATTTTCTCTTCGAGCTCATGTCGCGTTGATCTACATACTTACCTAGCCGACGTGTACTTTACTTCCTTCTGGCTGAGCTTGGTCGATACGATCGTACGTCTAGGTCAGCCGATTCGGCATTGAAGTTAGAACTTGGCAGATAATAAGCAAACAGCTCATGCCAACGTATCGACTTTTCTCTTATGCTCTCAGTCACGCCCAGGCCAAATGAATCTGATGCATGGATGGGATGTCCGACGACGGCACTATAGCTACACTGGTACTCGCTACAACGCAATAGCCCACAGTGTATGGTATCGAAATCGGAACGACAGAAAAAGTAAAACGAAAGCGAAAACGCAAAACACACACCGTCCTATCTAGCTCTGATTCTGGAGTCGCTTCGGCCGCCACACCTTTTTCTCCGCCACCGTCTCGAACCCGTCTGCGTCCCTTCGCCTCTCGGACGCGATCGGCAGGGGGGTCGGGGCGGTCGAGGCGGGGGGCGCGGTGGGCGCGGGTGCGCCGCCTGTGGTGGCCTGCTTCTCTTTGGCGGCCACGCGGTCACG
>JBBPOC010000015.1:0-56571 GCA_038091235.1 Tylopilus rubrobrunneus | reverse complement strand
TAACCTAACCTAACCTAACCTAACCTAACCTAACCTAACCTAACCTAACCTAACCTAACCTAACCTAACCTAACCTAACCTAACCTAACCTAACCTAACCTAACCTAACCTAACCTAACCTAACCTAACCTAACCTAACCTAACCCACTGAGGGCACTTACCTATGATGACACCGAAGAGAAAGGCCCAACAGGCTTCTCCTGGAGTAGAGGTGAGCACCGTAGTGGGATGGAAAGCCTAGACCAACCCCTTCATGGATAAACAGCGAAAACATGCCAAACTGTGTTGAATGTCTGGATTCATTTTCGACCGAAATGAAAGGGAATATTTGATGGACTGACCAAAAAGACGAAACCACCCAAACATGCGTAAGCGATGTGGGGGGTTGTCGGGCTAAGCTATTCGAAGATTAGCAAGTCGCACTGGCAAGTCAAAGGTTCATTACCGGTGTACCGGGTGAAACATGGTGTTGGCCGGAAACGCCGATGATACTAGTATGCAAGTCTTACGTCTAAAGGAGAGCGTAGCCGTCGTGGACACTGGGCAAGGTTGGTCGTCCACTGAGGCGGGGGTCAACCGTGACCGGTCATAGTGGTGGAAGAACACAAGGTGGACTTTCTTATTTGGGTAGGATGGGTCAATCGTTTGCAATAGGTAAGCTCGATCTTCGGCTATTTTGTCTCTGAGCCTAGACAGTTTCCTTAAAGTAGTTCGCCCTCCGAGTCAGAACGAAATGGGACCTTCCATAAAATGCGAAGTCAAGTAGATCTGGCAGAGGAAAACAGGGACCGCGATCGAGACGTAACTGTCGGCATCAGTGCCAAGTGTCCGATTTAAAAGTTCCGGAGAAGACTGGGTAACCAGACGGGTGAAGAACGGAATAGGCCAAGCCAAGAGGGAAGTAGAAGGCGGGATTCTGCGAAAAGCCAGGCGGTGATCGAAGAACACCCTGCAGATCGCCTTCTCAGCATCTCACTGGAAACTGGAAACGGCAGGGCAGCAGGATGCATCTGATATAAGAAATACATCTAGCCATTTTCGAGGAAAGTAAGATACATCTGACGCTTTGAAATGAGAACCAATGAAAGACTGGAACGAAGCGGTGCAAAACGCCAGTCATCGCTAATGCGCGGCGTTGACCTTGGGGTACGCCGCAATGCCCTTGGTGATGCCAGGGTCGGTGTGGTAGATTTGAGAACGGACTTGGCGAATTCTTGGACCTCGGATCCATTCCCCGCGACGATGCCGGTGTAGGGAAGGACTCGCACTAGCCAGGCGCTGAAAAATTGGGATGAACGGTCTGGAGAGGTTGATGACAGACTCATCTGTGTGTAGTACTATGCGCGAGGGGGTGGCGGGCGCCGGGGTCACCGCCGGGGCGGCGTAGTTGAGAGGGTGCCAGTGATGACAATGGGAGGAACGAGGACCTCACCTTGTTCTTCTCTGTCGCGTGCCAGTGCTTGTTGAGCATGTGCACAGTGAGCAAGCAACGCCATGCATAAGGAAGAACCCCAAGTTCTAGCAAAATTCATTCATCATTTGAATGTCGAGCAGTCTAAGCAGCATATGTACATTATTCCGAATCTCCAGTGCTAGTCGCGCATAGTATGGCTTTCAAAGGAGGTCTGCATGGTCTTGCGCTACGGAGCTCCCAAATTCGTATTCATCCGGCTCAGAGTCCTCACGTGGCGGTGAACCCGAAACCATATTGCGCTTGCGCCAGCGCTCTCTTGCAGCCACAAAGCCGCCTCTTCGAACTGGCCTGTTGGCAAGGACCGGCACATTCGCGAGACCTGATGCTTGTGTAAAAAGACTTTGTCGGTAGGCGAGGTCTTGATCGTACGACGGCGAAACTTGCGTATCAGGTATGTCCTTCAGAAACTGTCTGCCCGACTCGCTCTCCGAGTCTACGTCGTCTTCTGAGTGAGGAGATCCTGCACTTTCCTCTCCTGAATGCTCTGCCTCACCGTCCATCCATGAATTGTGTCGGATAGAGATGGGAGGTCTGCGCTTCTTCGGCTGCAGCAGGGGAGTAGACTGCCTAGGAATTATTTCCGCGTTGGTACGCCTCAGACGGTGCATTGGAGGTCTCTGCGTTTCTGAAATCTCAGAGCTTGCTGTCTTAGCAACTCGGCACCTACTGGCCGGGCGAATCGCAAACGACCTCTCTGGAATATCTGGGGTGGGGTCGGGTGACGGTCCAGTTACTCGAGAAGGCGTAGAAGGTAGATCGTTGCTCTGTGGAGGTGGAATGGTCCTCACTTGGACAACCTCAACAAGGCTGTCATCCAGTTCTGCAAAAGCTTCGTTCATGACACGAGGCGAGCGTGGTGCGCGATCATGATGCGTCTTCGAAGCGGCGGGGGATGGGCCCAGAATCTGTATATCCGTATCCTCGTCCTCGTCCTCGTCCGCAAGCCAAGCGATAACCTCTTTGGGCGGGGAGTCATGAGATGGTGAAGATATGGACTCTGGATCCAAGGCTCGTTCTTTGCCTTTGCGGTTGCATGAACCGTAAGACATAGGGGCAGAGAATTGCTGGGGGGAAGTTGAACGAGACGAAGATGACGAAGTGATTTCAATCACATCGTTGCATATCGTTGTAGGTAATCCCTGGGGATTCAGACTGAGAAGAGAACAATCAGGCGAAACAGGCGAGCATTGAGGTGATGTGGGGACAATCTGCTCTGGGCTGGATTGATTGGGATAGGACTGATGATCTATATCCATATCGACGTCAACTTGCCGAGACACACGGCCTCGTGTCAACGGACGCTCTCTCTTAATCGCGGATGGCTTGCGTTTCTCGGGGACCATCGTTCGTGATTTGGGCAAGGTAGTCTTCCGACGGCGACTGGACTCTACAGGGGTAGAAATAGTACGCCGGAAACCAAGCAGGTTGCTTTCCAGTTCCATATCCGTAGAGTCGTCGTTGGCGAGAGCATCAGTGAATTTCGTCAACTTGGCATTCTTCTTCTTCCCTTTGGCTACAAAATCCGCCACGTTTACGAAGCCGCGACTTGCGCCAGGAGGAACATTCTTGTCAACTTCACGGTCATCACCCCTTTTCCTCTTTTTTCCACTGGCTGCTGGTTCCCCAGCCTCCGAAACCTTCTTTCTGCCCAATTGCTCGAGGACATACTCCTCGATTTCCATCCGTTTCTCCAGTAGTTGCGGGTGCACGTAATCGGGGAGCAACCGTTGCACGTCGCTGTACAATTCAAGCTGATCTCCACGAATGATACATCTTTGAAGTTCGCCGTAGGTATCGTGCGCCTTGTCCCACTTTAGCTCTTCCCGGATCTCAGCGAGCAAAACGTGCACGTAGCCATCACGCGTACGACCAGTTCGTCCAGCGCGTTGAAGCTATACAAGAGGTGAACCTCCCCTGCGCAAGTGAAGCGGGACCAGGATTGACATACCATACGGATAGGTGTCTTTTGAGCGTCGTAGCAAACGATCATGTCTACTTCTCCAATGTCAAGACCCTCCTCTCCGATCGACGTCGATACCAGAGTGTTGAACTCCCCTGCTTTGAACTTTCTGATCACCTACAAGTGGAATCAATAATTTCTTGCGCTTGCGCTAGTTCAAACACGCACCTCTAGCTGCTCTTTCTGAGCGAAGCCTTTATTTCCCTGTTTATCAACTCCTTGGCCAACAAAGCGCGTCGCCTTGATTAGCGGTGATTCCTGGTTCAAGACCTCGACGATCTCGTCGACGCACTGTCGGTACGTCACGAACACCATAGCTCGTGTTTCCCCTTCTCCCTCTCCCTCTTCTCCTTCAGGCATCCTTTGCCCGAAATGTTGCACCAGGAGTGCTTTGAGACTCTCCATTTTGGGGTGCAACCCAAACCCACCAGGACGTCTCTGGCTTGCTTCAAGGTCGGCGATAAGCTTCTGGAACGTGGGGTCCGACTTCAATTTTGAGGCTGCTTTTGTCTTTTTACCATCGTCCTCGGGAATTAGCTCCTGCAAATAACGAAGGCACATAGGAACAGTGGCCTCCATCTATTCATACATGCAGCGTTGTGACAACGGCCATCAGGTGTACATCACTAGGAGATTGAGGGCGATCATACCAAATATGACATGGCCCGGGCCAGCGACGATACCAAGGAAAGGGTCCCCATCGCCCATGCGTGCGGACTATTCCGTTGAGCAGTGATGCGTTGTATGATAGCTGTAGCACGGTATGGGTGCAATTTGACGACATCCAATGGCTCTATCACGCCTCTGGCGATGAGCGGTTTTACCACCGACTACAAACAATTAGCTTTGTCAGTTAAGCAAAATAGCTTCAACTAACCTCCATGACAGTCTTCAGGAGTTGTTGATAATGGACTATTTCCTCCGTCATCCTGATAATATGTTGCTTGACCTCCTATAGAAAAACATAAGGCACCTCTTAAAGTTAGAGCGAGAATCCAACTTTTTTGTGCATGTATTCCAGTAGATCTAGACTCTCTTCGTTTCTGATCTCGATCCTACTGATATGCAAGGAATCCACGATCCCTTGGACTGCCTCAAGAGTACTTCCAGGGGTCGCGGTAAGTGCGAGTACTCGGAAATGCAGGTTCTTTGCCATGAGGTAGCGGACAACCTGAGCATATGCGTAGTCACCTGTACCCTTGTGCGCTTCGTCTATAACATATAGTGTTCAGAAAGACGTGTTGCTTAAATTCAAAAACGGATGCAGACCAATGACCAGTAAGACGATATCGCGTGGGTCACAGTTTTCCGTTGTAAGATCACTGATGAGTGTCTGGGGCGTCATGTAAAAGACACGCTTTGTCTCCCACTGTAAGGAGTCAGCACAAATCTACTTCAAATATTGAGGTAAATAGTACCATTTGGGACCTATATGCACGTGGATTGTTGCCCGTCAATTTTATTGCGTCCCTGCCTGGAATACCACATGTCCGGTGGCAAGCATCGACCTGTTGAGCGACAAGAGGCTTGGTAGGCGCGACAAAGACCACCTTCCCCTTGGGGAACCAGCGGTAAACTAGGAAGCGTGTTACGCGTAATAAAAGACTAAGATGCAGGAACTTGCACTTACAGTTGAGCATGACGACACCAGCAATAAAAGTTTTTCCAAGGCCGGTGGGGAGTACCACAAGGGTGTTATCAAACAAACACTGCTTGACAATGTTGAATTGATAGTCCCGTTTGGGCTGGTTGATCGGATAGATCCAATGCTTTGCCTCGAGCATGTCGACCTTGAGTTTCATTGGTGGAGGCTGTAGGATCCATGAGTACACGACTTGATCAAGCAGACTACACACTCACCGGGCTGAAAATCATGACCAAGTTAGCATGCTCAATGTTAGTGTCGATGTCCAACGATGAAGACCAAAATACGAACCCACTGGCTGCGAAGGTGTTAGTCCTGGAATGGGTTAGGGTGGCACCTGCGACACACCTTGTACAAATGGAGCAGGAAACTCGACCGCTTCCTCTTCCTGATTCTCTTCCATTCTCCCCTTTGACTTTGGTTTCCTCCATCCGGTCTTGGCAAATGCAGTGTGATCCCACTGTTTGGTTATAGGGGCCTCCTGGCCAAACGGGTTGCGGCGGTCCGATGTCGACCTCTGCATCGGGCCTCGACTCGGAGAAGAGGAGGGCACAAATGTGCCAGCGGACATGGGCGGACGGGCAATGTCGCCAAAGAGGGTTGTCTGAACGGGATGCTTGGACACGAGACGATTAAGATTGCTCGGACCCGCGAGGGGGGCAACGCGGCACTTTTTCATTGCGTCGTCTGCAAACGCGTCTATGTGCTGAAAGTCATCATCGCTGTAGTAATCGTCTGAGGTCATGATGGCCGCCAAGGTCAAAGTGAGGGGGACAACCTGGTAGTGGTGTGCGGTGTTAGCCTAGCCGCTTTAGAGGAACTTCTGGGTGCAAGAACCCTTCAAGTGAAGACGGGTGGGGCCAGAGATGTGTCAACCCGCCATAAAAAGAAGCCATGACTCGGAGTTCTCGCGCCATTTTCCACACGATCAGAATTGAGCAAACGAAAAAAGAAATAGGGATTCCCTGGAAGTGGGGTAATCACCATCGCGAAGGATGGGCTCACCTTGTGAAAGTCATGCTTATTCATCTAGCGGATAAATGAAGCGAAGTTTGAATGGGAGAATGGTGGAGGGAGGATAGATTTGTAAAGGTATCGATGTCCTGGAAAACGAGGTCAGCATCAAGCGTAGTGACTCGGACACGATCATGCCCAGTCCAAAAAAGACCTTGCTCGGACCCAACGTGGCACCCTGTTGATCGAAGCCGGACCTCTCCGTCTTGAGTGTCCTTAGCAGCCCAGGCACCAGATTCGGGAAGTAGACTTCCCCGAATCGTTCGACAAGCGTGCCCAGGGTCTTGGCGGCTGTCCCACGCACCTCTGGGACGACTCGGAGATCTGATCGATCAACGTTCAACGATCAACGTTCAACGATCAACGTTCAACGGCCATGATGTGCACCACAGGCAACAAACTTCCTCTGATATGAAAGGGAAAAACAATAGTATGGCTGCAACCCGACTGACATGACTGCTGCGATCGAGCGTCGGAGAGAATTGATGGGTATGGCACTAAATCCCTCGAATCCGTCAGCGATGCCAGGTTGCCCCCGACCTGTGTGAGCTCCACCCCACGTTCTCTCAACACCCGCTCAATGAACGGAATGACCTAGCCCAAACGTCAGTTATTCACACTCTAAATATCGACAAGAAGCACGAACGAGTGCCAACGACGAACGGTCGATATAGCGCATAAACGGCATCTCGAGCAACACCGATAACGCGTTGGTCATCTTACCCGGATCCACGAGCCCCTTGAACAATGGCCTGGATATCCGGGTTACCAGGCCCCAAGCTCTTGCTGGCAGATGCCTTGACCTGCCCACTGGCATGCGGGTCCGTCAGCACGTCCGAGTCTGTCAACCGCAGAATCACGATTAAATAAGGGTGAGAGTTGGCGGAGAGAGCAGTGGGCCATCACACCCGGCGACTCGATCGAGCCTTTCTTCGGACGCCGTTGCTTCTTGTCCAATCCAGAGAGCAATGAGGGCAGGATCAGCTTGACGACGTACCCAGACATGTTGCCCATGATCACCACGCCACCTCCCACACGTTTGCCGTCCCATCCCCAAACACCGCCGACAAAATTGGCAAGATGAACATTGTACGGCTCGAACAGCCGCCCGAGCGTCGACAACAGCGTCTCGAAGGCGAACGTAGACCCTTGGCGCAGCCCGAACCGCTTCTTATCCTCGGCAGCGACGCGCAGCCGCTCAATCATGTAGCACCTCTTGACTCTCATCGCGCCTATCCTGAGCACCTCGATCACACCTGTGAAACCACACGCCCCATCGTGCCGCGAGGTGTACTCTGGTGCGTCGGTAGCATCTTGAACAGCCCGTCGATCAGCTGCACGATCCAGTCCTCGCCCATGAGCATCAAGAGCGGGGTGAGACAGTCCGACACCGCCGGCCATCTGCACCTGCTCCGCCGGCGTCTGGAGTGCCTCCACCAGTCCACCAGGCTCTTCCACTCGTTCTTAGAGGTGTCTTGCTCGCCTCAGACGCAACGAGGGGTTCCCACACTTGAGAGAGCCGTCCAGTCTAAGAACACCAAATGAATGTCTCAAAGGACCATACTAGTATACATATGCACGGGCGACGCACTGTCCAAACGAGATTGAAGCTCTGGAGCATGATATGTCTAACGGTTTTGCGTTTTTAAGTCAGCAATGACTTCAGATCTTGGCTATATCCGAAGTGAGAAGCAGGATCTAATGCGTGTCATGGCCAATGACAATGACCTCAAGCACTCTGGAGAGAACGATCCCACATGTCTGGAGATTCACGTGCAGATGAGGAGAACCAGACGTGAGTTGCTGTATGCGATCTGAGAGTTGGAGGACCTCTGTAGCCAAATTCTTATTATCCTCGATTAGGGTGCGGTCAAGTGGGGTTGTATTGATACTGATTGTCATATCAGGGCACTCTTCGTTCATCCCAATTGAGGCAGGTAGTGCAGTTCGTGCGATGGTGTTCTCATCGGATGGGAAGTACCTCGTGAGCGGCAACTGGCAGACGATTCAAGTCACGGTATGGCAAATGGAAGACACCAAATGGAAACTTGTGAAGACATTGGAATCGTCAATTTCCCGCTGTCTCTCCGTTACGGTCTCGAACGACAGTAAATGGATTGCGGCAGGAACGACGTGGGGCTGGGTGTACGTGCGGAACGCAGCGACGTTTGAAAAAGTGGCTGCGTTGACTGTGGATCGCTACTTCGGCTATCATGATAATGGCGTTGATTTCTCACTAGATACGACGAGGCTTGTTTCTGCATCAGACAACGGTATGGCAAGTGTCTGGGACCTTGCATCCCGCCAACAAGTACAAGTACTCCGTCACGAGAGTTACGTGAGGGCAGCGAAATACTCGGCACGAGGTGATAGAATCGCGACGGCAAGTCACCCTAACTCCGTCCGAGTCTGGGACGCCAACGACGGCAGCGACCTTGGACACTCTGACAGGCTTAAAGTTTGCAACCAAAGATTTCAGTAGGGAGGGGAGGGGTTGAGCTTCTTGGACAAATCTGACGAGAAGTCTAGCAAACGGGTATCTTGTCGAGCTTGTCGATGGCATGCATCCTGTCAGATCGACACATGGCAGTATGTCAAGGTGTCTTTTGGTTCTCCGTCTTGCTTACAATCACCAATGTAGGGTTGTCCATAGTACACCTGCGCACGAGAATTCGCACCTCTTGATATCAATGAGGGCATGAGATACCTTGCAACTTATCACCAATATGTCCGCCATCGTACTCTGTCGACGAAGTACTCACAGTCCGTCACCTGCCGAAGAAGAAGGGTGATAGTTTTTGGATTTCAAGAACTTGACGTCTTCAACGAACGAAAAGGCGTAGTCCATCGTCTCAGATCGGTGCTGGATATCATCATCGTGATTCTTCTGGTTGATAAGCACCCGCATAAGATATGACCTAGATATGACCTAGGTGAGCGCATGAGCCAAAGGATGGACGTTGAAGGGCATACTGTATTCGTGGCTGATAGGACAGACAGAGCGAGCGACAAGTCATCATCGGTCAACCCCCCGAGGTGGCCATAGGCGATATTCTCCCGAATAGTGCCGTCGAAGAGGTTGGGCGTTTGGTTCATGATGGTAACATAGTTCCGGAGGTGAAAGACATCCATCAGACGGAGCTCATGTCCGCTGATGGCGATTGTGCCGGCGCTGGGTTCGTATAACCTTTGTAAAAGGGAGGCCACGGTCGATTTGTCACACCCAGAGGTACCTTCGATCGCCACACATTCGCCTTCACTGGCAGATACCCTTAGCGACAGGTCCTTTAGCACGGTCGTATCGGGTTTTGCGGGATACGCTAAAGAGACATTGTGCAGGACGAGGTCGCCAGTGATTGGTGGGCGGAGTATACCCTGTGACTCGCTTATCCCTTTAATCGGAAGGGTGACGTATTGGAAGAGATCCGTGGTGGCTTGAACGTTCTTGGCAATCCTTCGAGTGAACGCCATGACCTGACTGCCAATTGTCATGGTAAAGACGACAAGGTTGAGAGCTTGGACCATCCTGAGGCATGTGTACTAGTAGGCGTCATTGGCAACTAGGACTGCTCCGACGTAGAACAACAATGCTTCCGCGAGGTATATGAGAGCGGATGCGACACCATATGAGCAACCCTCGACGAATGCGCCGCGGGAACCAATGGAGAAGAAGGCAGAAGCAGCTTTGTCGAACTGCGACTGCATAATTGGTTCCAAGGACATGGCACGAATACTACGAATATTCAGGATCGTCTGTCAGGATGGATTAGAGAGCGGATCGACGATAAGGGAAGGCCGACATACCTCGTAGTAGATCCTTGCAAGTTCTTCGCAAGCCCACTTGCTCTTAACCTCGCATTTTGCGACCAATCCAGCCTGAAGAGTCATGACCACGACGAAAACCGGGCAAATAGCGATGCCCACGAGGGTCATTTGCCAGCCCCACACCATCGCCCATATCAGGCCAATGCCTATCATAGCAACGACGACAACCAGCTGGCCGAGGGCAGCGGCAAGAAGGGTGCATGCATCATCAGCATTTTCAATCATGCCTTGCGCAACGGCAGCAGGTGAATGTGCGGGAGAGTCGAACCAGGATTTATCTTGAGTGAGCACGCGGGAATAGGCAAGGTTGCGCACGCGAGTGACCCATCGAATGGCAGACATTTCCATCAGGAAGAATTTGAGACGCATCAGGATACCATCAATGGCTGCCGTGCCGAGGACGAATGGACCATCGGGAGCGGTTGCTGCACAAGCGATGTCGAGGCGGTGGACGTGGACGCGGTGGAGGACACGGTGAGATGTAGTTTTATCCTCCATCTAGATAAATAAACCAAGTCGACGGTCAGAGCCCCGCACGGGCAAAACGGAAAATGGACTAGAGTGCATACTTGGCCCGGCTACCCGACTCCCCGCCTTTGCCAACACAGATCCAAGGCTACCCAACCCCATGCTTCATTCCGTCTTGAAAGGGAGCTTGACGCCCAGATAACACGTGAGCAGTTCGAGAAAATGGATTGTACGTGTGATGACCGCGTTGATATGATCGGGGGGATAACATAGACCAACGACGACGACTAGCCAGCAACGACGGACGTTTCTGGGTACGGACGGTGTCGCAGCTGCTTCCGGCGCTTTTATATCCAACACAGGCACCGATGACAGACGCCCTCCCTCGAGCTCACCATCTGTGTGTCCTTGGTCGCTTCCTCTCAGCTACAGATTTTTTCTTGCGTCTCATCGTCCCACCGCGCGTTTGCGATCTGCTCACGGCTAGGCCTGGCGTGTCTGTAATCCAGCCGTCCACGCCAGCACGCTGCGATGGCACGCGTGTGAGCCCGTTTTCGCGCGCGGACGCACTGGGTCAACCTTTGCGCAGGCATGTCCCGCCCGAAGCGCTCGCGCCACGTTGGGCGTCGACTTTTCCACCGGCACCTCGTCTGAATCCTCTTGCCCACCTTTCGCCCTGATTCGTGCATCCATCCTCGTGACCCATCCGGTTTGTTTGACCTGTGGCGACAACGGCGATGCTTCCCATTCTGTGGCGGTGATCCGACCCTTTCCCGCGGTTTTCGGAACAGACCACGGAGCGAGCCGAAAAATGCCAGCGAGTTCTTGCGCTGGCGTTGCACAAGGGGGGTTGCGCGCGTACTCTGCTGTGAGAGTGCTGAGATGGAGAGCGAGTAACCGGAAAAGACGACCTTCCGGTGCACTGGCGCGTGCCTCGGGGGTACTGCGGAAGGTGAATAAGGTGCAGCATCGAGTAACGATTTACGGATGACCGCGAACGGATCGTTTCGACGACTTGGAGCGATCCGGTCGGGTGGTCCTGGTCGGGGCTGGTTTCGTGGGTGGGGAACGGCTCTGGAGGTGGGCGGGCGGTGACATTAGGCTCGTCGCGGCCCTCATCAGAGACCTCGGCAACGTGCTGAGAAGGCGGTCGACGTGAGTGTTTGGTGCGCCTTCGTCTCTGTGCGGGTCGGAGCCGGTGGTTGGCTGCTGGGATCGCCGATTTCGAGAGGCTGCGTTTGGGTGGGTGCACTGGTGGGAAATGCCAATTCGAAGATGACATGTGCGGGAGGCAACGTGAGGGTGAGGTCGCCATCGAAGTCGTTGATGCGTGACAAGCGTGGTAGTGGCTTAGTTTCAGCCGCCGCCACCGGGTGCACGAGTTCTTTGGCTGTCGGACCTTCGTGGGTCCTGGCAGCAGTTTGAGAAGCGCCCTGGGAAGGGGTGAGGGACGAGTTGTCAGATGCGCACGGGGTGGGGCTGGTATTACGAGATTTTGGGACTGTTGTTTTATGAGTTCGGTCAGGGCGCATATAGGGTAGCGTAGAGCCAACTGGGGGAACGTACCCGTGAACGCTGCGTCAAGGGCCTGCAGCACCGTGAGGCCCTGTTTGCCCATCTCTGACCACACCCACGCGCAGTCGATGAGGGCACGACAGCGAGCGCCGAGGGCGTCGCGCGTGATGCTGATGCGACGGGCGTCGAGTTCGCGCTCCTTGGCGACGAGGTGCCAGTGGGCTTCGCATGCTTATAGCCCTGTCTGGGCCTGTGTGAGTTTGGGGTTTGTGCTCGCTGGCCCGGAGGCAGAAGTGGCAGTGGAGGGGAAGAAAGTGAGGCAGAGCCGATGCAGGAGGTACGGTGGGCGTCGCGGGTCGATTTGGAGGCTTTTATGAGACGAGTGACGCTATCATGTGGTGGGTGAGCGGGGGCGTTAGGCCATGGATAATTTTAGAACGAACAGGATGTCACGGTCGCGCACGACGGCGGCGAGGTCGTCTTCGAGGTCATTGAAGGCGACGAGTTGTTGGCACCATAGGTCGATGGTGGTGTAGCGGTTGAGAGCGTCATTGGCGGTGGCAAAGGCGTCAACGACGGTGGATATGGGTGTGGTGGAGGAGGCGGAGAGAGAGGCGAGGGCGGCATGAGAGAGGGGAAAGAGAGATGTTTCGCGTACTCTTTCTCGTGCTCGATCAGGTTGGTGAGCGCTGAGCAGTCGCGAGTCGGCTGGTCGCGATGGTCAATGATCGAGGTTCAGGGTCACAAACAAGTCACACAGCAATTTCATTTCATTTTATTTATCCAAAGGCTTAGACCTGAAAATTGATCGATAAGTGAAAAAGTAAAGCTCACGGAATAAGATAAGTATCTTTTACATAACTATGCTCAAGCGCTCATCCTTGTTGCCCTATCACTCTGTATCGATCCAACCTACCCCACACCACCGACCATCATGTTTTCTTTTCCTCGCACAATGCTCCATTCGTTCTCTAACGCCCCCGAGTCCTCATCTTGTCAGCTCTCCCTCTCATTTTCTCATTGTTGTTAATGCACCGCGTTTGTGCGATTTCAAGTTCATTTTGTGAATGTGTTGCTTTTTGGTACTCTTTTGACCAGTAGGACATGTATCTTACGTGATTCGGATCTCTTTTCGCACGGTATCGGACAACTCCGAGTCGGCGTCCCGGTCGGCGCTGGCTAGATGGGTACTGGCATTGCCTTTGTCTCCGCTGTCCGCGCCAAAGTCCCTGTGCTCCTACACGATACGTCCCCCACCCAGCTCTCCCACTCGCTCTCCTTTCTCTCCACCCTGCTCGCCAAAGATGTCTCCAAAGGGTGACTCACCGCGACCGACGACGTCGACATAGTCGTCGAAGCCGCCTCAGAGCAGGTCGAGCTGAAGAAGCGTCTCTTCCGGTCCCTGGGCGAGACGCTGAACGAGGGGGCAATGCTGGCGAGCAACATGTCGTCGATCAGTATTACCAAGATCGCGGGGGTGGTTGTACCCGAGGGGTGTCCGCAGGGTCGGAGGAGGGGAGGCGGGTTGGGTCGTGGGCGCGTGCTGCTGCTGTGGGTGTGGGTGCTGACGCGCGGGGTCTGTGTGTAGGGCTGCATTTCTCCAATCCGGTGCTGGTGATGGTGCGTGTTTGCTCGTCGTCTGCGTTTAGAGGAGGTGAGGCTTGCGTACAGAAATTGGTCGAGTTGATTTCGGCGGTGCAGACGTCCAAGGAGACGTTGGACCAGGCGTGGGCCTTTGCGGAGGCATTGGTAGGAGTGAGGATGGACCGTCTGGGGGTATGCAGTGACATGGCTGATCGTAGGCTGGGTAGCAAGTCCTTGGGCACAGAGATCTCCCAATTGATCGAGCGAATTCGAAAGCTCCGAGTCGATCCCGAGCCGGACTCCTTTGGAATCTTTAAACACTTTGAAATTTTTCACCCCGACCGCCATGCTTCGTTTTCTGACCTCCCTATCTGGATCGGGGCTGACAAGAGCCCGTCGGGTATGAGTTGGCATTTCCGCAAGGATAGCCAAACTCTTCAGCACGCCCTTCACACTGTCTGACTCTGTCCACGTTTTTCTCTCTCGCTTTTGCTCTTTTCTCACGCAACGCTCTTCGGGCATTTCGCCTTTGTGTTTATCCTTTTTGGATTTCTTCGACTTTTTGAGTAACTTCATTTCCTTGCGCTGAGCCAGCAAGTAATCTCTCATAGGGTCTTGGGGTCGATGGAGAGCGCTGACGACGCCAATTTCGCCACAAGAGGCACTCAAAGAGGTGCTCGTGGTGGTGTCATGGGCCCGCGCGGAGCAGCTCAGCGTGGTGGTCGCAGAGGCTAGATGGATTGGGAGAAAGTAAGCTGCTTCACTCCGTTCATCGTGTGCCATATCGATGTCATTTTCTCCAGACCAACCGTAATCGTGAATCTTCTGTCGCCATCTCGCCTCAGTGGACAATGCTGGAGGAGATCGAGTTCCACCGCTCAATGTCGACGATGGAGAAGACATGTTAGTGAGCTATCGTACATTTCCTACGAGTATTTACCTATGACGAATCTTATGATCGTGTCACAACCAAGACTGAGCGTCCACTTCAACTCGTGGACCGCATAAAATATAACACCACTACATCTGATGATCCAGTCATCCAACAGGTATCTATACGTGTCTCCCCGGAACTCTGAACTCAATCACGTAGCTTGTAGCAAAAAAACACCGCAACAGTCTACACCACCGATGTCATCCTTTCTGTTCTTATGTGCGCGCCCCGTTCGGTATATTCTTGGGACATTGTTATCCTCCGTGAGGGTGGCAGCCTGTTCTTCGACAAACGTGACGGTGGGCCGTTTGATACGGTCACTGTCAACGAAAATGCTTCCGATCCTCCTCGAGATCCCGCGCCTCCCAACCCCAACAACCCAGCCGACAAAGCGGCTGTCCTCGAGGCGCCTTCGATCAACTCTGCGACGTCGCCATCTCTAGAGGCGACCTATATCAACTAAAATTTCGGGTTCCAATCTGTACAAGAAAATGCGACGGCGGACTTTGCCCACCCGAACCCATTCTATGGTCCCGAGGAAACAGATCCCTTGGCGTCGTGTGGCTATCGATACCGTGTCTTCGATCTCGCTGTTACCGAGAACGAGGACCCTAAGATTTGTGTCCGCACAGAAGCGGACGCGTTCGTTCCTGGTGCTGGAAGTCCCGTCGATTGCCACAGCCTCGTGACAATCGGAGCCCTGAACGAGTTTGATCCTCGGCGTGCTCAGGGTGCAGGAGGGCTCAAGATTGGCGCTCCAAGTTGGACTCGCAACGTGGTGCGGTCGTCGCGACGGAGAAGAAGAACAGGCGAAATGGACAGTTCAGAGCATCTTGGCGGGCGCTGATCTGATGAAGACAGGGTAGGTGCCGTCCTGAAAGTTGTTCCTTCGCCAGCGCGATTTCATTGCTGCAGGTACATGTCAATCCGAAAGACAATACTCGGCATGTCATTCTTAGCACGGCCTCAATGCGTCCAACAGATTTCGCTGGCCAGCCCAACGTGTCCGTTTCCAACGGCTGGGGGATCGTCCGAACTATTACAGATCTCTGTATGAAAATGCCCGAGGGCAAATATGTACTTGTCAAGGATCCGAACAAGGTAACGTGAAATTATAGATGGAATTTTACAGTGCTGATGATGGGTTTGCTCCAGTCCATGATACGATCATACTCTGTCTCCATGACGGCCTTCGTGACCGAGGATGAAGCCTTTGAGGGTGAAGACCCAGACTTGGCAGCTTAGTTCTAAATCTACTATATCCGATGTGATCTCGTAACGCGCTGTGAGCTGAAGCACAAAGGTCCACTAATGTGGATGAGAATATTTTTAAACCCGGCATCCCGTATCATCTAACATGTAACAGGATCTCGGCCGTCACCTCGATGTTCGGTCTAATGTAATATCAGCACCGTCACTTGAGTTGGATTGATTCTGTACACAGGTTCGTTGCAGTGCTCGAGTTATCAGCTCTCTTGAGACATCCGGGAACATTGCAGCAAGATATCTCTGCTTCGCTTGGGGTCCGTATTCTTGCGGGATCTTCTGTCCCACCCCTCAACTCGTTCACCCACTCGCGGACAACGCTGCCGCGGCCCGCCTCTCCCTGAGCCTGAGATGGAGTTCCGTCTGCTTGAACCGAGGCAGAAGGTCGAGCAGTAGTAATTATTTCATCATTGGCCAGTTCTTCCCGACGATCCGGTCGTGCACGATTAAGGCGGCGGGGTGAACGTGTAGATCCAATCAAGGGCCCCAGTATGAAACGTGTCGCCAAGCGGATTACGGCCGGTGAAACACGCCAGGTCTTGGTGTTGATCAATTCTGATCGATAAATGAAGCCTACAAGGAGCCCAACAGTCGCGGACACCAGCGACCCAGGGCGAATGCGAGCTTGTCGTTGTCAGTCGTGGAATAGTGTGTGTTTGTAGTCTCGTTCTTCACGTGGGCGCTCATCCGTTTGGCTGATAATGCACGTCCGAGTCACTCGCCGTACCCGGACGACGCATCTTAACGGACCTCCGTCCAAGAATCTTGTACTTTGCCGAGATCAAGACGCTCAGGACAAGCTACGCACTGGCAAGGAGCTTTCCCAGATTGATGCATTCTCTCGCCTACCCCGATCGCCCATGTTTCAATTTCAATCATCGTCAAGACTCCAATTGCGTCTATCAACCGTTCCAAGGCATTATGGGGACCCGATGCAAAACAATTTAAACCATCGCGATGGCTTTGCGAAGACAGCATTTCACAGCAGGCAAAGGAACTGGAGGGGCACAAGCACCTTACTGACGTTCGCTGATGGACCCCGGATGTGCCTGGGGAAAAGCTTTGCCATCGCCGAGTTCAAGGTGAGATTGGTCGGATCTGAGGTGTTAATTATGATCATAACCAACCAAAATTAGGCTGTTCTTTCTGTCCTTGTTCGAAACTTCGCGTTCGAGTTCCGTGATGGATCGCAGACGACTCAGGGTGTGGGGAATCTTACCGCGTCCTAATATCCAAGGATCTCGGGTGCCTTTGCTTGTTAGGAGTTCGACGGGATTGCTCCATTTTCCGCCTTTGCCTGTCTTCTTCGCTTGACTCTCTCGTCTGTAACTGTACACTCCCCATTCAATCTACTACAGCTGTCACGTGAAGACTACAAGCCAGTCTGAGTGACCCCTGCGCCTCGACTTGAACTTGAACTTGGTTATGGAACCACGGTCATCACTGCTCGCCGCCGTACACGATGTGCTCAATGCTCCACGACCCGCTGACGAGCTTTGCTACCGCTCAGCTCAGCAATGCACTCTCACAACTCAGCGCCATTCCATCCTCCGATCAGACATCTAAACTTGTCAGTCTCATGAAGCAACACGCTGCAATTTCCGCATCCATCGCACGGTCGCGCGCTGCTGCCACCTCTCTCTCAGCAGAGCGGCGTCTTGTCGTCTTCCCAGACACTGCCCCGCCCTCTTCCACTAGGCCCAAGGAATGGGGTCGTGCAGTGGGCATGGCGGCCTTCATCGACAGTTCTGCAACCTCCCCTGCCAAAACCGTAATGATGGCGCGTAAAGTGTTGGTGAGTAACAATAATACTAATGGGCCGCCGGCTGCCCCAGACTTGGACGCTTTTCTTGCGAGGGACATAGCTGGATGGGTGGAAGCAGCTAATCGTGCGTCGTTGTCTGCAGTTCAACACACAAACTCCGAGGATCCTGCGATTGAAGCCATATACTTTCAAGTTGGTCTTGTTGTGCAGCATCATCTACGCTACCTCATGATGCTAGATTCTCTGGCTGTCGCCGAGGGCGAGCGAGGAATTCAGCGGTTTATGCACCCCGTAAGTGCAGCTCAGCAATTCCTCGACGCTCAAAAGTCTACTGGGTATGTTACACATCGCTTTAGGTCAACCTCTGTTGATGTCGAGTTCGTGGATATACCGAAGCCTCAGCCTCTCGATAAAATGCTTACTCAAATTCGTTACCCCTGCTATATCTTGACACACCGTCCTTGTCATTCCTCGTGTGGCTCTCTCCCCTAGCATACCTTTGTGTCCTCCGTTCATCACCAACTACACAACCCAAACCAAGCAGCATCAATCCCCCCATTGGTGTTCCTCCGCCACCCTCTCGGGGGCATATGACGGCGCCACAATCGCTCGCTTAAAGCTCGTACTTTCTCCTGAAGATGTTGGGATGCCCTCGCAGTCCAATGTTCTGAATCCAAATGGCCAGACCTTTTCCCAGATTCCTTCTCATTCGTGAGTCCTTGAATTCAATCGCCCACTCAAATCAAGACGTGGGCCAACCCACTGTGGTATAGTGGTCTCGGATGCGAGCGATACAGGCTGTTCTAGC
Organism: Tylopilus rubrobrunneus; assembly: GCA_038091235.1. Lineage (NCBI taxonomy): Eukaryota > Fungi > Basidiomycota > Agaricomycetes > Boletales > Boletaceae > Tylopilus > Tylopilus rubrobrunneus. Next base: position 38,313 of record JBBPOC010000015.1, on the reverse strand, counting down.
AGCAGACATGTCTGCTGACTCGGACGTCCTAATGAGCATGAATGTCCCGACAGGTTCTGTCATGGGGGCCGGCTTGGGCAATCTGTGTCTTTTCGGTGTTGCCAGACGTGTTCAAATGCCGAGATTACCAAGCTCTTGGATGGTCTCAAATGCCAGCACGAAGCACTTCATCTTCCACCACTGGAGATGATCATCGCTGACAACTGCTGTCAAGTCCAAAAGGCAGTCAGCGTGGTTTTTCCTGGTACACAAATTGGCCTCGACGTCTGGCATTTCATTGCACGGTATGTTCAAGTTGACCCAAGTCCTTCCCTGGTCGCATTTAACACTAACTTGAATTGATGGCGGTCCTTGTAATACCAGATATGTCGTGGCCATCTTCAAAAGAATCCGTACCAGACAGCGGTGGCTACTGAGGTCACTGACGCCATCCTCAAGACACATGCCAAGAACGGAAAGCTGGCTGAATATTGGGACAATGATGAACAAGAAAAGAGGCTCGTCAACATGTGTGAAAAGTGGGCGAGCAAGGGGACCATATGGTCTGCTGTGGCGCAAAAGGTTAGTAATCCTCATGCCTCATGTTCAACTTGAAATTGCACCAACCAATTCATACATTCACTCTCATGTCAGGCTCACCAGGAGCAACTCAAGCATGTCCGCAAGGGCTGTCTGACATGTCGTCAACAAGATATTCGATCTGATGGCAGTCGAATTGAGGGTTCAGACAAAGGATGGAATTCGATTCAACGTGTTCAGCCCAGCGGGATTGCCACGCTCTATTGAGCGACTTTGTTTTGCGTTGAAGCCTTCGTGTTGCCCAACGAAAACAGACTCCCATCCCATTCAAGTTTTGTCATATCCAGCCATGGCTCAGGCTCACACCACATCGCACTCATCAACAGCATTGCTCTCACTCACAACAAGCTTGAGCGATCATGATTAAATGGTCAAGTTAATGTCCAACCAATGCTGCCTGGCGGGCCCCCACCCCCCCCCCCCCCGGCCAACATCCCATCAGGGAAGTTTTCGGGCTCATGAAATCTGACTACCTCACCACATTCAATGGTCTCATAGAAGTCAAGCCGGAGGTCTCTGACTCAGACAGACGTCCTCCCACCGGTGGCAGGCCCTGATGACTTGGATGGTGTAGGCTCACTAGACTTCGCCAACAATGAAGCAGCTGATCTAGCACTGCGTGCCAGCTGAGCAGTGCTATCCGATGAGTGGCAGATTGACCCCGCACTGTTGGGACAACCACAGTCCTTGAGTATGTCAGCCGCCGTCAAGCCTGAACGCCGTGCTATGCAACAGAAGCCACTTCGAGTTCCTCTGCTCCCAACCACCCCAGCCAGTCCAACACGCTCAGAGGCTCTTTGCTCTCACGACCGGAATCAACACACATTCGCTGCAAATTCAAGGTGACATCGAGTTCTTCCTCTTCATGGACATGCGGCTGGAGTTTTCCTGGGTCTCGCATAAAATGACACCGAAAAAATGAGTTATAGCAATGGAAGAGTACAACCGGCGTTTTATCAAAAAGGGAGGACTGGACGTACTAGTAGTGAAAAGAACCCACAAGCTCTCGTTTGAAAGCTCGGCAAGATGGAGCCCCAGCTCATATATCCTTAATGTCTTCAAGTCCGGAGACGAGCTAGAGGACCTAAGTAAAACATCAGCAAAAACCATCCAGTAAAACTCACTTCACCCAGGTCCCCTTTCTTCCAACGTTTTGATTTGGTTAATTTCCCTCACTCAACGCCTTCTGTCTGTTCCACAGGATTGAGCGCATTTCAACAATTACCATCGGCGGTCTCCTGATCGGCCTTACCATCACTGCTATTGCCACTTCTGCTGCCTCCCTCGTGACACATGACTACCCCTCCACTGCCTTGCCTTCCATTCTCATAGCCGCCATCTCCACAGGTTTCACGCTCCTCATGTACTTTGCTAAACGCTATCTTGCATGCGCCCTTGACTCGAGTGTCCTCCACGGCGAAGCTCTCTGCGCCCTGTGCTGTGCACAACTCTCTGTTGTTTTGCTTCTCAGATCCTTGATCTATCGGGAGTGGAAGGGTGGGTGGTGGGTCGATTCGGTAACGGCGATGGTAATAGCGTTGATGTTCGGTTGGGAGGCGATCAAGATGGTCAGGTGGGCGCGGAACGAAAACTTTGATGGGGGATGTTGCGCCCAATGTCATTCCAAGGACACGGCCGCGCCCAGAGCTACAGCACCCCACGCGGAATCGCAGAAGCATGAAGAACTGGAACAGAAGCGGCATCTCATAGACAGGATCATCACAGGTAACTACAATTGTACGTATCCACACCGCTCGAATGCACCCCATGATTCAAGTTGATGTATGTGCTGACGACACTTGCAACAGCCAAGGGCTTGAGAAACTCAGCCACTTTTTGGCGACAACCATGGTCATTAGTATCCGGTAGATGCTTCAGGCTACAGACAGCCTACCTCCTAGTTCTATTTTCCCATGCACTCGCAACCCCAGCCCCGTCTCACGCCTCACACGCCTGCACCGACCACACAGGGACCACCTCATTCAGTGGCACTACCATGGCGCATACATTCCCCACCTTCCACATACACCCCAACCCCCATCCTCCCATACGCACCAACCTCTGAGCAATCTGAACATTTCCTCACCTCTCACACCATCCACCACGACTGCTTCTCCTGCTCGCTCTCCAAACACCAATGCCTCGACATTTGTCCCTACGTGACTTCGCGTCCACATATGAGCCTGTAGTGATAAAGAATGAAGATGGTATGGAAGTCAGCCTGGAGGCACTGAAGAAACATAGTCCACAGCTGCCAACTGCACCGATCCCACCACCATCACCAGTCACGACCAGTCGCCGTACTGCATCAGTTAGAATTGAGAGTGAGGAAGAGGGAGGAGCATCCTGTGACAGCTGTGCAAAATTTGCTGATTTGCTGAGTATAGTAGTACTCTGGCGGTGTAACGTTGTAAGGCCAAACTCCGGCAGAAGCATACAAAGCACTATTTTTACCATAAACTCAGGCTGCTTTACTTTACCACGGCAAAGGATTTACGCCTGTAACCTTGTAGTCTCGAGCCGATTTAGGAAAATTCGGGTGAACTCGGGAAACAGATATTGTGACGCCACAAGTTGTCAAGTCTATTGACAGAAGTAAGTCTATCCTCGAAGCTCTAACGTTGCTAACATAACGTGACAGAAAGGTACAGTAATTCAGATTCCCCGCAGGCCCTCGATCTATATAAGTATGCCCACCCCCACTTTACCGCCATCCTTCCCTTCCTCCCGCCCGCTCACGAAAATTCTGACGACCCGCAATGAGTCGCCCACACCGCTCCTGTGAAAACTTTGCCCTCCTTCGGGCTGCCTCCGAAGGTTCCCCCGCCGCCCTCCAAGACGCCCTCGACACCGGCGCTGACATCAACGCGTCCGACACCTCAGGTCGCACCATCCTCACCTGTGCGCTCACCGCGGACAGGTACGCGCACCCACTCGCCTCTGCGCGCGCTCACCTCGCTCGCACCCAGATGGGAGACCGTCGACGCGTCCGACGCGTCCTTTCTCTCACCCGACCGTCTCCACGTCATCCGCATCGCTGTGTCTCATCCTGATATTTCTCTCTTTACGCTCAATGCGCCGCAGGATTCGATCAATGACGTGACCCCCCTTATCATGGCCGCGTGGTTGGACATGCCCGAGGTCGTCCAGATATTGCTTGAATGCAGTTCTGGTGCCGTCTCCGTCGACGGCATGGACACGGATGGCGCGACGCCACTCATGTGTAAGTGGGCTTATGTAATGTCATGTCTGACGACACCTCAACTTGAATGGCTGCCGTAGATGCTGCGCGTGATTGCAGAATGGAAGTCGTGCAACAGTTGGTGAGTGAGCGGAGTGACGTTGTCAATACGTTCACCTGACCTTGATGCTTTGATAGATCTCACATGGTTCTCGCCCTGACCTGAGGGATAGAAACCATCGCTCGTCTATCCAGTTCGCACTTCCACATCGCAACATTCTATGGGCGTGTGAATATGCATTGCGCTGCATACGCTGGCGCGAATACATGGTGCGTTTAAAGACAGATTTCATGTCCAAGTAGAACCTCACATAGGTTTGCGCTAGAACGGTAATAAGGAAATGCTGTGCGAGCCTTCTTCCATCGATGCCGCCCAGTTGTCTCCGTATACCTCCGCTCCGACTGCCCCCTTTTCGGTTCCTCTCACCGCCTTCACCCCCGAGTCGTTCTCTTGCGTCACCGACTTAGTTGTAAATGCTGTACTCTCCAACGATCTCTCGTCGATCTACGCCTTGTTATTTTCACTACAGTCGTTCGAACTGTCCCCTCTGAAAAGTGGCCCCGTTCTTGTAAATCTACCGGACTCTGAAGGATGGAGCCCCATCCACTACTGCGCCTCTGTACCAAACCCATCAATCGAGATCCTCGATGCACTTTACCGCTCTGGCGCAGACATCAGTTTGTTCACTGCCCGGGAACACTACACTCCACTTCACTGTTTTGCCCGGTTGGGGTGTATCACCAACGCGCTCGACTCGACACACGATCTATATCGATTCGCTATACATCTCATCCGCGATCTCCATGCACCTCTGTCTGCCCGGGACAGAAACGAAGAGACATGTATCCATGTGGCCGCCGAACACGGCAAGTGTATTGATGTGTTGTACGCCTTACTTGATTGTGACCCAACTGGGTCCTACCGAAATCTACGCAACTCGCGAGGGTGAGTGTTTACCACCGAACCATTAAAATATCTCATGATTATTTGTAGCCTCACGGCGCTGGAAGTTTCCAAGCCACATTTCCATGTGGCATTCATGACGGAGCAACACTGTAACCGACCTCAATCATCTCACTCCGACCGTACCATCCGCCCGAGCACCTCGATGCCCCTTTCGTCCTTCACGTCCTTCACGAATCGGACACCACCTTCACTTAACGAATACCGGGGACCTGCGAGCCACCTCCCACCCGACTTTGACATCACCACGACTTCCGAACAGCTTTTAGATCATTTCCAATATCTTTCCACTGAGGGCGAAATCATTCACAACCAAGCCGAGTTCATTAAGTTTTCATCCATCGTTCAAGAAACCTCCCAATTGGACGATGACGTCTTGGCCTATTTCCGTGGCCAAATCGACACTGTGGTCAAGGAATTGCGCAGCACACGCGAGATTCTCAATTCTGTTGACCGCCAATGGAATAGCGTGTCACAAGAGGCCAAAGAGCAACTAATCGCGCAAGATCTGGTCCATTCGCGTTTCACTCTATTGGCATACAAAGACACCCTACGAGGCTCTGAAGATTCGCACTCGACAGCCGTCGGGTCAGACCCACCCCTCACGAAATACGAGCTGGTGAAGAAATGCGTCGACGTTGGAGTTCTCACAGGGAATACATGCCAAACCCTCGAAACGACATCTCCTTCCGGCGCTCGAATCGTCCGGTGGTTCGATAGCTTCATTCTCAGTGCAGATTCATCGACGTATAAAGCGCATCTCGCCAACCTGATCGAGATCGAGAAGGAACTCTTTTCACGCGACTACGCAAGCTTGAAGGAGGACAAACCATCGTTGAAGGATCGCAAACTCAAGGCACTCCTGAAGAGTTACAAGCCCCATACCAAAATTGAGAAAAGTGGTGCGTCGAAGCTCAAGGCGTGGCTGAAAAAGAATATCGTGACGGGCAAGCCGCTCCGACCGCAACCTTGCTATGACCCGGACGATCCTCACTGCGCAGTGGGGAGGCAGGTGACACAAGATGTCGAACAGCCGACTATCACTGTTATAGACACGGAGGGCATCGCATGCCGTTCACGATCTTCTTCTGCTTCCCTTGTTTCGGTGTCTAGAAATAGCACCCACTCCACTCAGGTCGTCTTGTTTGCGGCAAGCCGTGACTTATCGGCCATCGAGGAGTGCCTGCATTCGGTAAATTTTATTGTCTTTCAAACTGCCTATTCAGGCGCTGATTCGAATTCGCTGTCACAAGATTGACCACCTGATCTCCATCGCGAACCACTTTGTTTCTCGAGCCGAAAGAATTGTTAAGCAGACACTCACTACCTCTTCGCGATCCTCCTCTGCGCGATCTTTGGTCGTCTTGTTACCTATGACAATTCGTGAGGAAGAAGACGAAGATACGGGAGCGCTCCGCAGGCTGCTGTTGCGCGAGATCAGCGCGCACGTCAAAGGTGCTTATGACGAGGTGGACAGGATGAATACGTGGTTGTGCGCTGTCAAGACTGTTCTTCGGGATCTCTCAAGGAGAATTTCATCCCCGATGGTGTCATGACCATGAACAAACCGACCATGAAGACCCTCCTCCGTCCCAAAAAACCATTTGAGATGGAAGACGAGTTGTATGTTGTACGTATATCAGCGTTCTTTTCTCTTCCCTTTTTTGTTGCATATCTCTTTGACAATGCGCAGAACATTTTTGGTGTTGAATTTCGCTCAACCCCCATTTTTTTTACCTATTCACTGTTGGCCCCTTGCACCTGTACATAAACAGCCCCTGGATCAGTAGTAAATGACCTCATCTTGCACCCATCGGGTGTACCGCAGGTCCCCAATATATATCCCCTCTTAATTTTACCTATGACCAATGTGCTTGCGCCAAGTGGTCTCATGCATTCATCCCCCGACGGTGAGTATCTTTCCCTCCGAGTCTTACAATCGATCGATTGCTGTTCATCCCGTCCGCAGGTCACTTGATCTTCGCGTCATTCGCCTCCACCCTTTGCTCAAGGTTTGTTTCTCATTTTGCAGCGACGCAAGGTCGTTTTCTCACCGTCTTTCTCAGCTTCTGCGACCCGAATTCATGCATATTCTCACCCAAGAAATGGAGGATGAGATATTCGACTTGATTAGTCGCCTTATCACGACTGTACAAGAAGTGGCGATTGACGAACGTCACACCCCACGACTGTACGCTCGTTTCCTTGCGAGCATCGCAAGGGAGAACTGGGCGAGCACTATTGCTGGGCGCCTGCAGCCACATCCCCCTGCGAGTCAGCTCGCGCTGCAATCCCAGTCGCATGGCCCTTCTGGCTCGCACATGTCACACGCAGCCATGCAAGCGCAGTATCACTCTGAGCCTTGCCGTGACAACGATGCAATGCGGCTGAAGCTGAATCGGTTACTGAGCATGACACAGGCACAGTGTTTGGGAACGATGGCCATGTCGTACCAGCCTGCCAGTGCAATGCCGTCGTACAACCAGAACATCAGCAATGAATCTACCTCAGGGGGCTCTTTCGAGGGCAACGACGTCAGTATGGCACCCCTGCCTGCGAGTCGAGAATTTTCGATGCGAGTTTGATTATTGATGAACCGTAAGCTCAACGACTTTCTCAACCAACCTCTTGATCCTAGATATATAAATCCGGCGCCGCAAATTGTGGCGCGGAGTCGCCGGAGTCGCCGGAGTCGCTCCTATGGGGGATGCTTCCGCCGCAGGCTGCCTGTGGCCAGAAGTTGAGTGTTAGGAACTTGCTCGAGCCATTGTCTGTTGAATCTACGCGTGCATACAGGCTTGACGTGGACCATGGGTGTGGGCTTCTCAGAGGACTCAGCAATGGTGGATGAATCTCGTCATTAATATAGCTAGTCAACTATCTCATCTACCGGTTCCGCAGCCACAACAAAACAACGAAGGCAGCGAGATCGAACAAGACCAATTCAAGGTCAAATTGAGATTGAAATTGTATGTTCTCCGTCCGTCGGACCGGCGCTGAGGCGAATGGAATGTGAGTGAAAGTGAACTGCATAAGGTAGAGGCAAACCCCAACTTCGCGTCGCACTCCCGAAGTCTGTTATTGCGACGGTTGGCTTGGCTTCCGAACGCGAAGCGTCGTCAGGCACACCGTTCGATGTCCCTGGTTGTCTCTGGTTTGGTTGAGCCCAAGGTTGAGCGCTCGGGACCTGCCTCGGCGGTGGTTTTGGTTTTCGGCTCTCGGCGTATTCAAGATGGCTTCCCTCGACCCGTGAATAATTATATCACGGTGAACAGATTCCGTCGAGAAATTCCCCCCCCCCCAAACAAGGGCTTGACACACTTGTCTGCTGTACCAATTGGTGAGAGAGACATTGCTGCATGGGCGGTGAGAGAAGCATGCGCCTTTAGTTTCTGTAGGGGCTATGGTGGACGGCCATTTTGGTCGCCATTCCAGTGCTGCATGACTATTCTGAACCAGCCTCGGTGTTGTTTTCTTTGGCGTTAATAGATTTCTTGCGAGACGACGCGAGCTGTGATTCAACTTGCAATACCGCATCACGCGGGAGAGCGTTTTCGCCCGATGCTAGAGACGGAGGCTGCAGCATGTAGTCAACATGAAGGAAGAAAAGACATTCTTACTGGTTTACCTTGTCAAGGTTGAATACCAGCAACGTATTCGGCAGCAGCTCGATCCGTTTAGACTCGGCATAGTTCCCAGGAGGTGCGTTACCCTTCTTGCTTCCCATCTCGACCGGATGTCCTAGCTTTGGATACATGGTCTGGAGAGGTTTCTGCTTGGGAAATTTGATTGTAGGCGCTAGCACATACGCACAGTTATCGGGCAGAGAAATCTGGTGCTTACACGGACGTAGGACTCTGGGAGAATGTTGTCAAAGCTTGACTTTCCCCGAGGTGTGAGAGCCTGCTGCTAGACGGGTGCCATCTGGGGACAATGCGACGGACCGCATTTGGTGCGTATCCTCGATAATGGCTAGTTGAACATGCATCGACACGTCCCAGAACGAGACGAAGCGGCCAGAGCAGTGGTGATAACGTGGTTGTCTGGAGAGAACGATGGACATGTAATCCGGGTCGTTGTTGTCGCGAACTCGCCATTCGGAGAGTTGAGTCCCAGTGAGCGCGTTGAAAGACCCGATTTTACTGTTAAATATGGCAAAAATACGGTTCGCATCCGAGGACCAGACGATGGGATTCAATGGAATGCCAGAATGGATCGAGTGATTGATGGCGGGGAGCAGGTCGTGGTCATTGAAAATCCGAATCGCTGGTGGGTCGAAGTAGGCAGCGGCGAGGCGACCCGCATCTGGAGAAAACCTGACACTGCTGACGGTGCCACTGCCACGAGCGGACTGACGATTCGCTCGCCCGTCGCGATGAGAGACACATCACAACGGTGTCGAATCGCGACGGGAGGTTTACCGCTCCCTGCGGTCGTGGTCGACGCAGTGGTACCAGCACCCGTCGTCGCCGTCGTTGCCTCACCGACAGCCGGCTTCAATCGCTTCGCAAGCGAATCGTCCGGCAGCGTTGTCTCGTCATCCCTGGCGCGCTTGGCTGCTGTGCCCATGATCTGCACGCCGCCACCGCGACCTCGCGGTGAGCCTCGTCCGCGTCCGAACTCGGTCGAGCCCAAGGAAATGGCACCCCCAAGTGCGCGCCGTAATGGCGGCGGTCCAGTGGTGGAAGTGGGGGCAGGAGGGGGTGCGACGGCCACAGGGCCAGCTTTTGAAGTCGTAGGGGCAGACACAGATGCAGTAGTGGCGATAGTGGCCGGGAATTTCGATTCGCGCTCGATGCTTTCCATGATGTCCTTGGCCTGTCCTCCATGATGGTGACGAGTCGGTTCAAGCCGGACACTTCTTCAGCGAAAGCGGCTTCTTGTTCTGCGAGGCGGCCTTGGAATTCCTGTACTTTGGTGAGTGCGGCGCAAAGAGAGGAATCGGTACGGGAGTGTTTTCGGGAGAGGACCGTGTGATAATTGAAGTTGGATGAACTCGGCATGTTGTGTGCGTCTGTAATTGGCGTATTCGTCGAACTTTGCGGTCAGGTCGTCGTCTGCACGCTCTGCTTCAGACTGGGCGACGGAGAGTTGTTGAGAAAGGTGTTCAAGCCTGGACTGCAAGGGGAAATAAGTGGAAGGTCAACGAACAGGGAGAAAGGGAGGTACCTTTGCGGAGGTGTCTACGGTGCGCAGTTCGCGGAGCTGAGTCTCGACGGGTGTGGTTGAACAATGAGCGTTGTTTGACAAGTCACGTTTGGTGTCACACAACCAAGGCAACGTCCGGCGTGCATGTCTTGGACTACGGTTCGAACGACGTCACCAGCTCGTTGGCCTACTGTCATTGAGCGACCGACGTCTTTTTTTTTTTAAAAAAAAAACTGCGACGTGCGTGTCTCAGAACGGTCATGATCGCGTACAGCGTGTCCGCCAGTTCAAAGTGGCGCGTGCACTGCGAGACACGGTCGCCGAGGGCGTCGAGTGATGCCAACAACGCGTCGTTGGTGCTCAACTTGCCCGCATCGTCGTCCCATACACCCGATCCTAACTGGGGGAATGGCTGCGACAAAAGATCCTGGTACGACATTGACGCGGTGGCGGCGGCCACAGCGCAACGCTGGATGACCCTGGGCGTGATCCGAAGAAAGCAGTTACTGAGCAGATTCCAAATCCCGTTGGCGTGTTTGCGAAGCTCCTTGTCGGACCAGTCTGAAGCCCAGTGCGCGTGAGTTGTGGCCCATGAAATTTTACTGAATACGCAACCAATGCCACCCACGTCCTGGTGTTGTCCGCAGATGCGCGAGGAAGAGTCGCACCACGTCGACGCCATAGTCGTCCATCGCCACCAATGGATCCACCACATTCCCGACCGATTTCGACATCTTCTGCCCCGCGGTGCAGCGTGCATGCGTCAGCAACGTTCGGCATCGTCAACCCCAACGCGTGCACGATCGCCGGCGAATAAATCACATGAAACCTTTATTTAGTGTTGCCCGTCAGAACACGTCCGCGCACGTACACACGACGGACTACCCACCGAAGAGGTGGCGCGTGGGGGTAGAAGCACTCGTCGGCGGTAGCATGGTACTCTTCGTACGTGTCCTTGTAGATCAGGCCACGGTCTGCCAGGGCGCGCTGCGGGACCACCTGGGGTGAGCGTGTGTGTCTATGTGTGAGGGGGGAGGGGGTTACGTACCCAGATGTGCGTGACGTTCGCGCGGTGCTGCAGGTGCGTCGTGCGCATGAAGGTCGTCCCACTTGTATTCGCTCGTGCGGTCAGCGTCTATTCAACGACGACGTAGTCTGTGTGTGAGACGCGCAGGACAAGGACACATGAGGGGACGACGCACGCAGAACTCGGATGAGAGCGTATCGCACCACGTCTGTGGCTTGTCATGTTCATCGGTGCCCAACGTGTGGGCCTGGCCCAGGCACGTCAGGAAAAAAGAAAAAGGCATGGTGCACAGGCCCGGGCGTTGGGGTAGAAAATACGGGGTGGTCCCGTAGTATGGTTTTGTGTCTGCTGTATGCGGTAGTACCAGTGTGGAACATGGACAAGCCACAGTCTGTCAGCCTGAGTCTGTGAGTCACGCAACCGTGACACCACTACGACCACTCAAAGGCCTCACCGCCCTCCTCTCCGAACACGCCACCATAGCCACCGTCGAGTTCCATCTACCAATTCCTCATTGCCACCGCTCGGCGGCGAGATGCTCACCAATGACCTGGGCGACACGACCAGCCACCTCATTGGGTTCCTTTACCGCACCGTCCGCATCGTCGAAAACAGGGTAAGGCCGGCGTATGTGTTTGACGGGCGGCAGTACGGGCTGAAGTCGGACGTGGTGCATACAGGTCCAGTCGACTACTCACGAACACACACCTGGGACCACAACTCGCGAAACGGTTCGGACGGCGCGAGGATGCCAAGGAATCCGGTACCGTCGAAGATGTGGACAAATTTGACGCACCGTATGCGTCACCCGAACGCATAACAAAGAATGTCAAACCGTCCTCCAGCTTATGGGAATCGTCATCGTCTGTCTCTCGTCCTCCCCGCACCCCCCCCCTAACGCCAGCGCGCAACCTCTCTGTTAGGCATCGTCGGAAGCGGAAGCGCAATGTGCGGAACTGGCACAGGGTGGCAAGGTGTGTGGATGGCACGTATGTCGATACATGCAGACTGTTGACGCGTCCTTGACAGGTGTATGCTGCTGGCTCCGAGGAGATGGACACGCTCACGCTCGCCGCCACCATCTAACCTTCTCCGAAAGCATATCGGAGACAAGGCACTCGGGGGACCCGGTATGGACATGTCGCACGTACGTGGTCTGCTGCGACCGTATGCGCACTGTGCTGACGCAAGCGTGGTCTAGTTTGTCGGTCTGTGCGCATGGTGACTACCTCGAGCCCATCAAGGGCCATCAGGTCCCAAGAGTGCATTGAAGCTGATATAAGATCACGACGGGCTAGAAGCGGTGGTGCCGCCCTCAATACCCAATGCGCTAACCGACACATCTACGATACTCTCGGGTCTCCCAGTCAATACTAGCTACTCGTTCCAGCTAGTCCCGCGCGCCCGGCAGGGACCTTTCTTTCGCCTTGGTGCCCACACCATCGCTGATACGAGCGGCATCTCAGTACGCTTGAGACTACCACCGCGACCAGGCACCCTTGCGCTGAATGAAATGAGAGCTAAGCGGAGCAACAAGAACCAATTCGACATGATTCACATCATGTACAGGACACCGGCCGTTACACCCACCTGACTACCGGTGGCCAAGCAGCTGGTGGAATGGAGTACTAGCAAGCACTACAGCTGAGTGTTCCGGTCGTACAACCACAGTGGCTTTTGGCATGTCTGGCGGAAAAGAAGTGAGTGATCCATCCATACGTTTCCCCGGGACGCGCCTCGCTCGAGCCGAAGCCCTCAATCTGTTTCTCTTGCTCAACGCGTGATGCGATCAAGCGGTTGGAGACGTTTGTGAGGTACGGGACACGGATGAGGTGTTTTTCGAGATGTTGGAAAAATCAACTGATCGCCCCGACGAGACAAAGTCGATCTGGACGGCACCGCCAGTGTTGATGAAATTCAAGTTGCCCACATGGACAGAATGTTTGCGACTCTGAGTCTGGAGTAGTCATTCAACGCGCTTGATTGAAAGTGACTTTGTATTTCTACGCAACTCTTGTTTGTACTACCATCTCTCAATCTTGGTGTGTCGCATACACCATAACGAATGGCTGGCGGGAATATTGATGCACGTGAATTATATGGATAAGTTAAAGACATCTCTTGATGCAGAGGAGTTTCCTGGGTGGTTCCTCGTACATCTGGTTTCCATCTCTTTCATCATCTAGCTCAATCGTGTGAAATTTTCTTGAGCGGCGAGTTCGGGGAGGACTATCCAGGAATGCGTGACTGCGCTTCAAGCTGGGCTTGGACCTGCCAGGATCGACTGGTTCGTTCGCGGTGAGAGGTGAACTAGATACGACCTATGAAGTATTACGTCACGAGCTCAGATCGAGAGAAACAAGAAAAGAGGAACCTGCAGGTGGTCTTGTAGGGAGAGTTCTGCCGTTGCACCACCAAAGTGTGGCTCTTCTTGGCCATAGGACCAGAGCGGCGCGTCTATTCTCTCAGCGTGTATAGACGGGTGTAGCCATGAGCACTGCACTCACCAGACTGGGGAGATCTGATGGGGTCAACCTCCGCTTTGCTGTCGAGTAGTTCACTGGATTTGACAGATGTGAGTTCAGGCAACCCCTGATTGACTGATTCGCGTCAGTGATTGGCCCGTGGTAGCTGTGAACTGGCTACTCACCTACGGCGGGGTCTCCCCCATCTGAAGGGAACTCCTCAATGGGGGGATTTCCCGACAGAAGCAGGTTTTTGATGTCTGTCGAATACGTGAGGGCTAGTATTCCCTGAGGAGACTTATTCAAGCTGACCTTTCCCGTACTGTGTCGCCAGGAATTGCTCCAACATGGAGCCCTTGCCTTGCGCATAGTCTGTCATCAAACAGTCCACAGTCTGGTCACAGACCAGGTTGTACACAACAACTTCTTCAGCCTGGCCGAGCCGCCAAGCGCGCCCGATGATCTGATTTACCAGCATTCGCGACCAGCATTGGTCCTGTACGCAAGTTAGAATAGCCCTACTATTACGAAACACATACGAAAAGTATCACCACCGTCGCTGCGGTCAGGTTGAGGCCAACAGCACCGACATTGGACAAAAGAAGCACCCGGCACTTTGCATCTTTCTGGAAAGCCGCAACAGTCTGGTTACGCTCCTGTACACTCTGCGTACCGTTAACTGCCAGAGCGTCAATTTCATATACCTTTAATATCTGTGACAGGATGAAAATGATGCAGCATAATCTGTCGACAATTTCTGCTTACCGAGAGGATCAATGGTGCCATCATGGCAAATTCATGATAGATCAGAATCTTCCGGGATCCTGTCCCCAACTGAGGCACCTGAGTTCCGTCATCTGGCTCGAGCGGTGTCCCGGAGAGAAGGCAGGGTAGCTGTTCTGCACCTGGGATGGGTACCCATGGGCGGTTGAGGGTGTTACTGGCGGTGGAGGAAAGGTATGGGTGATGGTCGAACGATACGGGCATCAGCGAATTTGTAGACAAGTGATGGCAAACCAAGGCCACCAGCATGTCGGCTTTCGTTGACTGGACTGCTGCGTATTCTGCACGAGTAGAAACGACCCGATAGGAAGGAGATTTGTGAAACGGAAACGCGGCCTTGGTGCGGCCTTCAAGATAGAATTTCTAGCGAGTGTGAGCACGACCACAATGCAGGAAAAGTACTCTTACAGTGTTAAGGCCCTCCCCATCCTCAACCATTTCAAGTGCGTCTCTAACAAGAGGTTGCTGGTTGGAATATACCAGATGGTATAGGCATGACTCACCCGCTGCTGAACCCATCGAGGACCTTCCGAATGATTTCCAACTCTTTCTCTGTGAGTGCGAGCTTTGCGACAACCATCTTGTAGGGTGGCAATGAGGAGTCTCGCCTCATGCCCTTGTGTAGACTTTCCAGAATGAAGATCTGGCCTTCGTTGAATGAGTACACACCTCACGGGTTAAGATTTTTTCTGCCCGTGACTCCGCCACATGCCAGTGATGGCACGACCGCGACCGCCCACCGTGACGGGGGACTGCCAGTTATGGAAGTCCGGACGACAGCGACGATAAGGAGCTTCGATCGGATGACTGACCTCTCATGGCTCGACCACTCAACGGGGTGACCGTGGTTCTATCTTCCTTTCCCTGTTTTGTTTTTATTTTTAGGTCACTGCCCTGTGGCGGATCCGACTCGGACAACCGCGACGATCGAGATTGGGACCCGGACAACGATCCTGTTGACCTCCCCACCCAAGTTCGAACACTCCCACTGGCCGTCTCGGGTCCTGCCGGCCTCCATCCAAGTCCTCTTCGTTCTCGCCCCTGCGTTCGGCCGGGTTTTGGTGAGCGGTCGTCCCCGGGATGCGTACGGAGACCCCTGGAACCAGCTGCCAACACAGCTGCGGATACCACGGGAGCCACCGCGGCCTATCAATGGTCTTGTCTGTGCTAATGTCCGGCAGGGATGGATACCAATTACCGAGTCGAACGTTTCGGGTCAGGTTGATCTGGAACTTGATTCGATTACTCCTCACCGACCCACGCCTCTTAGAACCCGGCTAACTCTTAGGCTATGCGAATGCACAGTCTCAGATGTTGCGGAGTAACTTGACAGGGAAACTAGTTACTCAAAGGGGGGGTGAGTGGCCCAGACCTCGTGAATTGGCACGCGTTCTGGGTTATAGCACATCGCTCCCAGGATGCGCCACCCATTTCCACTGCGATCAACCCAGATAGAAACGAGAGACGGGTCGATGCTTCTGGCGGCTCCCGGTGACCTGCTTCCACACGCTCTCCAAAACCAAGAGATCCTGCTTACTTCCAAACCAACTGCAACGGAAATGGTGATCGAGAGCGAACGAAAATCTCAGCGTTTCCACTGTGATTGACCCAGATAGAAAGGAGAGATGGAATGATACTTCTGGCGGCTCCCACCTGCCTCCAACACGCTCTCAAAAATCAAGAGATCCCGCTTACTTCCAAATCAACTGCAATGGAAATGACAGAGAGCGAACGACGGTCTTGGCATTTCCCGAACGCCTTCTCCACCCACCCTGGCAAAGGTAGTTGTTTCCGATCATCCCAGATCATCCAATGCTGATGCGACCATGCCCAGACCTCTCCGAGTCGCTCCGAGTACCCATTGTCTTCGTCACTCCTCCAGAAGATCAAAGACATGAAAGAGCTGCAGTTTGGAATTAGCATGGCCTCGAGCCCTACGCCGAAACTTGCTCTAGGGGTAACAGAAATCTGTGACTTTCCATCGCAGTCCACTTCTGACATAGTTGCTGCAGAACGCTTCGCTCTCTGGACCACTCTGAGTCGCCAACATGGAGGAAATCAAGCGACTTCAGTGTGAAATCACCATAGCTTCAAGCGCAGCATTAAAACTTATGCTGGAGGCAGTGGAGATACTCAGAAGCGAATGCTAGTAGATCAAGTCACACCACATAGTCCCTTTCTTGCCCTATTTGGTTGTAGATGTATATTCTGGTAGAACCTCAGTTATCACGATGCCAAAAAAAAGTGCGGCAGATGCGTCGAACTAGACTTTGCTAAGTGTAACTTTAGAGTTGGTTTGAAGGCTGCGACGCGGTCAATCGTGCGATTGGTGGATGTGAACATGCGGGCACACGAATTCAAGTTGCCCAAACGGCACTCTAAGTGTGCAGCAAAGAAAGCGCAGCAAAGGTCAGACTCAATCAGTAGCGGCGCAGGTGCGCCAAGTCGCGGTCGAGTTTGAGCAGCTCCCTGCTCTGTTTGTACAAGGTGTGTCGCAGGTGCCATCCCAACCCATTCCAGGACTAACGCCTTCGCAGCCAGTGGGTTCGCATTTTGGTCTTCATTGTTGGACATCGATACTAACATCGAGCGTGCTATCTTCAGCCCGGTGAGTGTGCGCGCTCCACTTGATCAAGTGGCGTACTCGTGCGCCTCGCAGCCTCCATCAAGGTCGACATGCTGGAGGAAAAGCGTTGGGTCTATCCGATCAACCAGCCCAAACGAGACTGTCAATTCAACATCGTCAGGCGCTGTTATTTGATAGCACCCTTGTGGCACTCCCCACCGGCCCTGGAAAGACTTTTGTCGCCGGTGTCGTCATGCTCAACTGCAAATTCCTGCATTTTAGTCTTTTGTTATGCACAATGCACTTCCTAGTTCATCGCTGGTTCCCAACGGGAAGGTGGTCTTTGTCGCGCCTACCAAGCCTCTTCAAGTTGAAGTTGTCGCTCAACAGGTCGATACTTGCCACCGGACGCGCGGTATTCCAAGCAGGGACGCAATAGACGGACGACAATCCATGTGCGTAAATGGTACCGTTTGCTTCAACATCTGTGCTGACTCCTTGCAGCGGGAGAAAAAGCGCACCTTTTCAAACTGGGGTAGAGGTGCGACGGCAGAACGGCCGTTGGATGGACTGGAGACGTCAAGCTGAGGAGGTGTGGAGCGGGTATGCACTCGGGTGTCGCGTTGGAGAGGGAGCCGCAGGGGGTGGGGTGGTGCGCCTCTGCAGTGGTGAAAGAGGTGGTCCAGAATGAAGAGGTCGGCTCGTCAACCTCGTTAGCTTTTAAACGCTCTGCGCACGTGCGCGCACACCTGTTGGTGATGTCCAGAGACTGCCGTGCGTGAGGGGGTGTCGACTCGCCTGAAAATGCTGTTGTATGCCACCGCATGCGCCGAAAATACTTGGAATATGCGGGGTGCTGTGCATACCCAGGACGTGCAAAGAACCATGCCTGCGCCCAACGGGATGGTGTTGGGTGACCCCCGGGTGCACATCGCCCGCACGGCGTTGAATCTGCTGAGGAAGCTAGGGTCACAACGTGCTGAGTTGTTGCTATACGGCACTGGCGGCGCTGGGTTAGGTTGATGGCGTGGCTAAAGTAACGCCTTGAGTTGGCGGTCTCGGGACGCACGCCAACTAACGCCACCTATCGCCTCTGTCTGCACGAAGCCAACCCAATGGTTGTGCTGGTAGGGAGCCGCATGCCCAGCTGGCAGAGGATGTCGCTGTTGCATGCTGAGGCTCACTTGGTGACAACCGGCTCACGGGCTAGAATGAAGTTGCTGCAAGCATCATCTGGGGGTGCGTGCGCTTCGACGCACAGGCATCGGTAAGCCAAACAGGGCTGGTGGATTCAGAAAGGGTACTGCAGCCAGTGAAAGCTGGCGTTTGGCCAGAAGCGTCTAGGTCGCCACTGGCAGTCCATACCCGCGTTCCCTAGTCAGTTTTTGAATGCGCTGCTTTGCGCTGATCACCGGGTGCTACGCATTTCAAGGCAGGCGCTGTTTGCTGGGTTAAATGAATGCCAAAGAACGCCGCTTGGCACCCAGCATTCATAGAACTGGATGGACGTCGGGAGCGCCGTTGGTTCCAGCAGCTGCACAGAGTCCCCTAGGCAGGTGCTTGAAACGAAATGCATGTGCTACAGACCTCTGGGCCTACCAGAGGTGTGAGGAAACAGGACGCGATTGAGAGACGCACCTTTGGTAGCTTGGCGAGAGAGCAGGCACACCCTGTAGCAAAGAAAGCGCACCTCAGCATCAAGCCGGTTCTGCACAGCGCTGGGTACGAAGATGACCGCAGTGCTGACGTCGTTGCGGCGAGCTGGAGAGCCTGCAAGACAGGGCCCTCCAGAATGCTGCGCTGCGCTGCCGAGTGAGCTGGGCGGTCCTTACTGCGCTTGAAATATTGCTCGACCGAAATCTGCCCCCATCAAACTCGTCGCACGGAAACGTGGTCTGCTTCGCGTTCGTGGTCATGACATCCTTGAGCGGCTTCGTCTGCTTGTACCCCAAGTGGCTCGTCGTCACCTTGAGCTTTTGCATGAACCGCCGGACCATCACGCCTTTGGATTGACAGTCAGACCCCACGATCGCCTCGACGAGGTTACCCGGCTTGTAAAACGCGGTCATGCACGCCGACATTGACCATCAGCCTGAGTGCTTTGTAGACCGGGCGGGCGGACATGAAGAAGTCCCGCCAGGCCTCGCTATGGAGAGTTCCATAGGTTGGCCGCTGCTCGAGGAGAAAAAATATCGGTTCTTGGACACGTCACATGCGCACGCCGTTGTGCGACGCGTGGTGTTGTAGCACGAGGTTGTATCCCCCGACGAGCGGGGCAAAGTCACAGTCGCGGGACGCGCTGTCCCCGTTGGTGAACCCGCACACAGTGTTGTCAGTGAGGGTGGCAGACGCAGTGAAACCCTCCTTACGTATCGAGTCTGCCCCTCTTTCAAGAACAGGACGGGCACGTCGAGGGGCTGAGGAAGCTTCTTGGACGACACGAGCCACGTGCTGCCATCGTGCGCGATACACTGTGGGGACGTACTCTTGCCACCCCGGTTGCGCACTCTGCTCAAGCAGCATAAAAATCCTCGCCCGGATGCTCTTGAGGTCCGACTTGGGCGAAATCTCGACATGGTAGTCATTTTTGGCACTCTTCCGCAGGTATTCCGGGTCCTTGTAATTCACGCACACCTAGACACGGGCCTAGTCAGACCTGCGTTGCTCCTGACCTCATGACAAACGCCCGGCTCGGGACCAAGTTGTCATCGTAGCCACCGGATCCTGCCCATACAAATATGCCAAATGGAGCATCTCTCAATACTTCAATCTCCACCACCCCGTAAGTCCAAACTCCGCGATGTCCAAAAGTTTGCACAGTGAGTGAATAATCTTGCCTTTCGGCGGCACAGCGTGAGTCCCGTGTCGAGTGTCGTGGGCCATATCGCCAGCAGCACATTCGGTCCATGTCCAAACGGAAACGAGGGTTGGAGGCTTGCGCTGCTTGAAGGATGGGTGCGCGGAGAACGTCAGTAGGACACCACCGGAGGGTCATACATGGAGATGAGTTCCGGGCCTAGAATGACATGTGCACTGCGGAGCTGGCTCGGTGACGTTAAGTCTGTGGCCTGTGAGGGAGATGAGTCGTTTTGGGAAAGGATAATAATACGAGGGAGTCGTTGTACATATTTTGTTTTGTGCCCATGACGTTATTCAGTAGGTCTTGCGGCGTTGTACCGGGCATGATCATTGGGGATCTGTGTGCAGTATGCCGGGGCTGTCGCTTTCTTTGCCCCAATCGTCCATTTTGGTAGCACTGTGTAGCATCGGGGTGGCGGGAAGCGCAGCAGGCACCGGGGCAGGTGGCGAGCCAAATGCGGTCTGCCAGTGACAAGGTCGTCGACGTCAGCAAAGCGCCAGACGTACGAACCTGGTAACCAGGATTCCACAGAATGGCCTCGCCATCTTCGTCGTCGTCCACCACTCCGTGATCGTCCAGCGCTTCTTGGAAGGCGTCGCCAATCAGGGTTCTCCCCAGTGGTTGGAGGATCAATATCAATTCACAAGAAGACATATCCATAATGGTGATCTTGTCAGAAAGGCTGTTCTCTCGACATTTTGCCGAGTGGACACAAGCAACTCCTTGTCAATATCAGTCAAACATTGACTGAGTGACAGAGCAAGGTATGCTTACCACTGCTGCCAATCCCCTCCGACCTCGTCGACCTCGACCTCAACACCCTTGCCGACGTCTCCTTTGCAAAACCTGACCCGGAAACAGTCCTCGCCATATACAGACTCTTGCTCGTTCAAGTCGGGCGACTTGGAAGAGCTCACCGCAGAGGTAGAGCGCAAGAATGTCGGGCTTGACCAAGCCATTCAGGACAGCGAGACTAAAGAGAGGACCTCGAGTCTACTCTCGAATCCCTTGCCCTCTCACTCTCCCTCGTCCTCTCCCACCTCGCAACGCAATGACAACGATGCACCCTCGCCCTGTCCCTGTCCTGTCCCTCATCCACGTCGCGAAGCCAATATTCGGAAGCTGCTCTCCCATTTCCTTCTTCCCTCCCTCACTCCTGCGACGCGCTTATCGTTTTCATAGAGATAAACTCTTTTCATATTACGTTACAGATCACTCGAGAAGACATTCGAGAGCTGTCAACTAAACTCCATACCTTGACTACATGTGCGAAATGGGGAGAGATGATGAAGGAGCTCGTGTACTTTTTACGCAAAGTATGGAACCAGATTCTTTCCCCCATCGCTGATTCCTTCCAGGCCACAATAGCAGTTGGATCCCGTGTCTGCCAGGTGATGCCCTACCGCCGAGTTCACCGCGCTCGCCTTGTATGAATGCTGCAGGTTCCTTTAGCAAGGGCTAACAGAATCTTTCAGACTTGTACATCTCCTTTTACACCTCAACCCTGAGCTCCCTCGTTCGCGCTAGACAGAGCAATTTCTCCAGTCCTCCAATCCGACACAAACGCTTCCTTGCTATCGGCCAAGCTACAGCTGTTGGCGAGAGTAAGCTCCTGTCCGTTGGCTCGGAATTCACCATTGGTCAGCTTGTCAATGGTCGGGCTACGTTCATGCACATAGAGAAGGAGAGGAAGCTTGCATTTCCAGAATCGCTGAAGAGCTCGCAAGGAATGAATGGGTTCACCTTGCGTGTCATGGTTTCCTAAATCAGCAAGAGCCATTCGAGTCTGTGTTTGCGCTGCACGACGGACATTTTGCGATCCAATGGATCATCGGGTCATCAGGTGCGAGCTCAAGAACCCCGAGTTTGCGTACCTCTCTGCATGCCATACGACCGTTGGAGACGGGGAGAGCCTGGAAAAGGAGATCCACCTTGCTTCGGCGATGCAGTTCATTGGGTTCCGATCTGCGATTGGGACAATGCGTGCAGTGGATGATGGCGAGACAAACAAGATTACGTCGACATTGCACAAGTACATGGTGGATGAATCTGATTGATTGGATCATACCAGTGCAGACTGCCAGTGAACAAGACAATGAGGATCGTGAATACACCGTTTGACCAACAGATTCCATATATACATCTTGGTACTTGATTCCATTTTTGGTTTTTATTGCTCTGCCCACTGTAGGTAACTGTTCTTGTGTACACTCTGCATTGATTAACATTACATCATTCCGCCCCCAGCTGGACATCAGCCTGGGTAGCTTGGACCTATGGTACTTGATCTCGATGTAGAAGAGTAGCTGGTTTCGACCAAAAAGTATGATGTATCCCGGTCCTTCTGCGCCTGCCGGAAAGACTCGACGGCCTCCGTAAGCTGACCATCCTCTTCCAAAAATGCCACAGATAGTGCAGTATACTGTAAACCTCAGAGCCTTGAACTAAACCTAGGTTACATCCCACATGCAACTGATCATAAGGAACATACCTTGGATGTGGTGTTCAATACTTCTTTGCCTGCACCCCAAACCAATATCTTCCTGGCCCACTTTGTTAGGACAGGTGTTGAGAAATGGAGTGACAATGTGGCAGAATAGGCTGAGACTGCCTCGTCCTCCTTATCGACATTTGACGCCCCATCTCCAGCCCTTTCAAGTGCAGTGGTGCAGTGGTGTGCAAACTCTAAACAACAAAGATTGAATACATAATGTTGATTCGTGATGTCAAAACTTGAACTGACATGTTGGCTCTTACATCATTGGATAACATATTCTCCAGCTTGAAAAGAGAACATGCAGCATCATATATACGACCTTGAGAATAGAGTCGCACTGTCTTGTGCGACTTGGATTGCCTTGACGCAATCTGGTTTAGAGGTGGTTTTGGCAAAAGGGTCAATGTTTTCTTCCTCTGTGAGGTCTGCAAACTCTTGAAGGACTTCATTTGGGACAGTGAAGGAGTCAATGAGTCTTGGTGAGTTGGACATGAGAGATGGTGGTGGTTGCAGAGTGAGTCGTTATACACTGATGGAGACGACGCCGAGTCTGAATAATGCAGTGACCAAATCTGTACAAGTCAGTGTAGGCGGCTGGCACTGCCAACCCATTGTGAATGACTACCCTCCTTAGACCTGAGCTGGGTCATTGTATTTCGTCCTACCACAGAAAACACTTTACAAGATGATCAGTAGCCATGTGCACAGAGCTCAGGTCACCTGTCACGGTGTCTTGACGCCACATGCTCATGTGAATCATGGCTGTAGAAAATATGGGATAGCAGGATCGGTCTCAGCACTTGGCTCTTCTCTGGAACACTCCCCAAGGGCCGGCAACCCACTTGCAGATCTGCACGCATCTCTCATTAGCACCGGTGCGCGCCATATCTTGGAATTGGGTGCAAGGACAGGTATTGTCACCATCATGCTTGCCATACTGCGCTCGACACTGAATCTCGAAGGATGGCTCTATTGTGATCACAGACCTAGGTGTGTGCAGACTGTTGCATTGTGATTTGTGTCTGGTCTCGCTCATGCCCTCAGACAGCCTCTGTGAAACACAACATCACCTCCAATCACGCCCACGATGCAATGACGAGTGTGCTTGATGAAGCATTGGAGTGGCTGGAGAGAGTGAAAGCCAGGGATGAGTCGGTACCACCAGCTCTACGAATTGAGAGCGCATGTCCTATAGCCGCTGCTGTTCATGCTGGTGGGAGGGAATGGTAATCACTTCATAGACGAGGTTCAGCATCATGGCTATGTCACTCGTGAGGGGAAGTGGGCTTGCATCATGTACTTGTTTCAGTGAGAACTTTGATGACAGTATAATGTACATGCAAAACATGGGTAGGCAGTACATATGAAGTAAGACATAGGCAGCCACTGTTGCGGCAAGTTTCAGCTTCTTTCTTGTCTGATCATGAGTGGGTGAATCGCCGACAGCCCTCTTCTTCAATTTCCATAGAATTGAATAGGCAGGTTTTTCACTCTCTTCATAGCTTCTTCGAAACCTGCTAACATTTCTGCATACAGTGCCTTCAGGTCACCATCATGCATGGGAACGAGGGAGGGTTGACTCTCCACACTTGTATAGTAGATTTTGAGCACCTGTGCCAGTTTCAGAAATATGTCACATAATGTGCTGTATGTTGCGGAGAGAGTGTTGTAAGGTGAACTTGCATTTGGGTTGGTTCGGGTGAAGAAATGGAGATGGGATGTGTGATAAACTGGCAAGGACTGAAGTTCAGCAACCAAGTAGGACCAAATATCAATACACCTACCTGGCCTTTGCATTATCAGATGCACACTGTTTATTCCATGACTCAGCCATTGTGGCAGCCTTCAAGATCCAATTTGGCTTTTGGATGACGACCAATTAATTTATTCAACGCCAGCTGATTGAACTTAATACTATTTGATCTCCCCAAAGCATTAAATTCAGCTTTGATGATCTGATCTATCTCCTCTTTGTGCATTGTAGGAGCTCAACACTCTTTATGGTTGTATAGCTTTTCTGCAGGTTTCCAGATTATCCTCAAATGTCATGCAACAGTCCTGAACATTTCTGATGTCCATCTGATGCAGTCTGAGTCTGTTCGAGTCTGTTCATGTCTGGGTCCGGTATTTTCCCATGGTTGGATTGACCCAGATTGGTGGATTTCTCTTTCATTTGTCCTCCCTTGCAACTATCCTTTGTTTCAGTTACAACCCTAGGCACCATTCACATTGCTAGAGAGTATTTTCTGACACCCTGCAGGGACATTGAGCATCCTGGAAGTTTTTCTTCACTACCATTTCCAATGTATGGCTGTACAGTCGAGGGTATGCCCAGACTATAAAACTCTGTCCTTAGGACCAAATAGATATCTTTTGAACTTCATGTTAAGGTCTCCTGCCCATGTGCAGGATCATTCCCTTGTTGGTTGTCAGCATTTTTGCTATCCAACACTTTCCACTTTAGTTTGGGTCAACCTCTGGCTGGATTGTTTTTCTCCCTTTTACTTTCCTTCTATCCTAGTTGGGTCGCTGTGTACTCCACTTTCCATTTGGTTCTGCTTTGTTTCTCATCCTTTTCTTTGTTATTCTTAGTCCAGAACTTCCACTTTCATGTTTCCCATGATCCAGATTAGTCCAGATTGTTCTTGCAGTGTTCAGAAAGATACTGTCTACCCCTTTTATACCATACAACCAATGGCAGACCCATAGGACACTTTCATCATGTCCACACTTGCACCCATTTCTTACATCCCACTTGGAGTTGTTGTTTCCACAGTATCTCACAAATGACACTTCAGGATGTCCACTTCTGGCTGAGCCAAAACTTCACCCACTTCTTGACCGGACATTAGGAATGTATCCATGCATGGTATATCTGCTGGGTTGAACTTGTAGGTTCAAAGCTGTTGATTCATTGCTCACCTTCACCCGCTGCTCTCATTCACCATAATCCAAGCTGGAATGAATGTCCATCTTCATCAGAGAGTCCAGAATTCCTTGCTAGCACTTTCTCCTTTCTGTTCTTGTACCAGCCCTCCACACATCCCACCTCTTCTTTAATACTTCCAGGACCTCTTGGGGAATTGAATTGTTGTCTGCATCTCCACTATTTTCACCCTTAACCATTGGCAGGTCAGTCAGTTCATCCCCTCCTTTGAGACCCTCAGTGGAGTCTTCCTCTGTAATATCAGCCAGCTGGTTGCTCCTACCCTTAGTGTCGGTGGGATTCCATTCTATGTTGGGCATAATATGGAAAGTTGCATGCTGTTGAAAACTGAAGGGAGATTAATTCAGCTTAGTAAATAAAATACATTGTACCCTTGTGCTTTTGGGTCTAATGAACCATTAGCAGTCCCAGTATAAAATGGCGAACCTAATGAAGGTTACCAAAGTAGGCATTCTTAGTTGCAAAAGGTCTGATTCATTCCCAATTAGATTACTTGCAGGTGAAAGAATGTCTATAAGTTAGGCTAATGAAGCCATTGATTTGATAGCCTCAGTCAGGTGCAACAGCCATTCCTTATCTGGACTGGCAATGATTCATTAGGCCCAAACACACAGTGCTGATGGTAAAATACTCTTTTTTATTTGCTCAATGGGCCATAGCTGTTGCTACAATGTCTGACATAAACTGGGGTCCAATCAAACATGATGCCCACCTGGCTATGCAATGAATATTTGCAGACCCCTTGGGTCTGGCTGCCACCTGGATTAGCAAACTAACCCTTGTCTGGCCAGTACTAGCTAGTCACTTTTCAGACCATCTCAAAGTTCCAGAGTTCCAGACTTTTAATAACATTTGTTAAATATATATACTAGTATACTACTAGTACTAGTCCATTCTAACTACTAACTTTTTTTCACTCTCTTACTTGATCACACAATGCTTTAAAGAACATAGATTTTATTTTCATACTAAGTAATTGATACATTCATTCTAACTATACTATGTTATATCCTTGTAAGTAAGCAAATGGTACTTAAAAAATATGTCCACAACCTGGAGTTGAACTCAGGACCTTACCCAAAATGGCAAAAACAGACACACTAACACACTAGATCATATGACTGTTTTTAAAATCAACCATTAGATATATATGACTACATCTCAACTTATGACTACACTTTTTAGTTTGCTTTGACTACACTTTTTAGTTCGCTTTGACTACACTTTTTACTACACTTTTTGCTACACTTTTACTACACTTTTTGCTACACTTTTGTAATCTCACATTCTAATCCTAATCCTCTTGTTACTAATCCTAATCCTAATCCTATGTCACCAATCCTAATCCTCTTGTCACTAATCCTAATCCTAATCCTTTTGTTACCAATCCTAATCCTATATCACCAATCCTAATCCTATGCCACCAATTCTAATTCTAATTCTATGTCACCAATCCTAACCCTAATTCTAATCCTATGTCACCAATCCTAATCCTCATTCTATGTCACCAATCCTAATCCTAATCTTATCCTAATCCTAATGTTTGATAGTAAAGATTAGAATTAGCAATGGCAAGGATTAGGATTAAGAATGACAAGGATTAGGATCAGCAATGGCAAGGATTAGGATTAAGAATAACAAGGATTAGGATCACCAATGACAAGGATTAGAATTAAAAATGACAAGGACTAGGAATGACAAGAATTAGGATTACTGATGACAAGGATTAGAAGAAGGATTAGGACTAGGACTAGGATTAGTAACACTAAAGGGTTAACACTAGCATTAACAAGAATTAGGATTAGCAGTGACAAGAATTAGATAAGGATTAGAATTAGAACAAGGATTAGTGACATTAGGACTAGGATTAATAACAACAATAAGAGTTAGCACTAGCATTAGTAGTAACAATAACTAAAATGAGTGATTTGATAATGTGTGGGAAAAAGTCGAAAGTGTGGGAAAATGATTAAAAATATTTCCCACACCATTCTTTATTTCATCACTCTAAAAGTCTGGAAGTTTGGAAGTCCTGGAAAAAGCTCTGGAAGTTGCTGGAGTGTCTGGAAAGCTGGAAGTGCCATGGTTAGTTTGCTGATCAGTGGAGGACATGTAGTATGAATGTTGTTGCTTACATGACTGAATAGAACACTGGCATTGCCTAGATGAATACTGCTCTACTAGTAGCCTACTATTTCATATATGTTCTATCAATATTTGCCTTACTATTCTTCACATTGTAAAACATGAAAACAGTGTGGGATGTGAGATGGACTTGTCCCAAGGGTTCTGTAGGATGTGTATGTGAAAAGGGATAGCTCCAACCTATCTTAAACACAGGCAAGAGAGTCCAGAAGGTAGGCTGGATCTTGGGAAACACAGAAAGAATGATTTGGATTGGAAGTGGAAGTGGAAGTGTGGGAAACATGGAAATGGAAGGAAGAAGTCAGACAGCATATGAGCTGATGACCAACTTGAGGATGACTTAGTGACAATTCTGCACACGAGCAGGAGACCTTCAGACTGCAAGAAGATCTGATATTGGTCCTAAGATGAATTCTTTTAGGTCCTGAGACTATACAGCTCTAAGTATTGGAAATGATAAAAAAACCTTCAAGGATGCTTGGGTCCCTGCAAAGTGTACAGTGGAAATGAAGTCTAGTGATGTCAGATCAATCCTGTAATGATATGAATAAGTCCAGAGTATTAAAAACAACAAGTTCTGAATCACTAGGCCTCATAACCCATTGTAACCAGCCTAGTGAAACCGGATGTAGACAAATGAATGACAAATGAATGGGTCCAGACTGGACTAACTTCCCAAAATTCCAAATAACCTTCTGGACTGTTAGGACTGTACAATCCTCCAGGTCGAACTCCGGAACTCCGGAGTTGCGGACGTAATGGGACTTCGGGTTCAGCTTATGTGCTGCCCCCTTGCTAGGTCGCGTGTCCCGGATTTAGGAAAAGGTCGGAGACAGAAGGGTCGGAGACATTCAAGTTCGGAGGTCAAGAGAATTCGTCAAGTCGATAATGAAGCTAAAGCTAGATACATGAAAACTACACTATATATACTACGGAGTTGTATAGGATTACTAACAGAGTTCATCGCATTAGTAACTGATTAGTAAATGCGGAACGGAGATGAGTAAGACGGATATGGAGGGAAACATAGCCGGAGCTGTGCTACACAGGTTCGGAGATAATTAGAAAGCGGATCTAGTACAAAAGGGGAACGGGGGAAACGTAAGTGTAGTACGTAGCGGAAGTCCGGAGGTCGGAGGTGAACTCCCGAGCGAGAATGCATTGGAGTTCGAGGTGAGGGAACCGGAGATGGTTCTGGAGGGTCGGAGTGAGGATGGTATATGACATGGACCTGGAATGGACATGGATGGACATAGTGTAGAAATGGTGATCCTATGTGAGGATGCAAGAAAGGAGTGCAAGTGTGGACACAATGGAAGCGTCTTGTGGATTGCATGATATGAAAGGAGTGGGCAATGCTACTTCAGACACTCTAGAGCTAATCTGAAGTGATGGGGAGCAGAAGTGGTCTGGACCAAAGCGAATCTGGAGTGGATGTGGGGTGGACTGACATGGATGGCAAGCGGAGAGATGACAGGGTCAAGGTGTAGGTCAATGAGAGAAGGATGAGAGAGAGACTAAGAAGAAACAGAGAATCTGGACCTGACAAAGTCTGAACTAGAGAAAGACAACTGAGAATGACATACAAGTCATCTGCAAGCAACTGAGAGCAAACCTGCACATGGGCAGGTGACCTTTGCACAGAAGGAAAGATGTCTATTCATCCTGAGACAAGAAGTCCGGAGACTACATAGCCACAACCATTGGAAATGTGAAGAAAAACTTCCAGGATGACTCTTGTCCCTGCGAAGTGTACAGGAACAGTGTCCAAGTCTAACAACGTCTAAGCAATAGAAAATAAATCTGGGTTTGCATGGAGGGATACAAAGTTCATCTAGCATAGTAGACCAGCAATGGTATTGCGAATGGTTATATGACGACAGGGACAGCCAAACAAAGTAAGAAGAAGGAAAAGCCATGATATCTGGATTAATACAAAGTGTTAGCAGTTGGTCCAGCAAACCTGGACCAAGACAGATGACACAGACCGGACACGGATACAATGGACTGACCTGGATTGCACCATGAATAGACATGGACTTGGAAACGACTCTGGATAATGATAGACAAGAACCTGAAAAGCTGTGAAAAGGGGCTATACAACCATACTAGTAGAGAGTGTCAAGCTCCTATATTGGATGGCAATGGGAACTGATGGATGACACTTGAAAACAATCCAGAAATTTGCAAAAACCGGCTTTACAACCATAGAAAGCATTGAGCTCCTACAATATGGTTTTTGATACCTGTCCACATCCCAGATGAGAAAGAGCAGCACACTGCTGGCCAAGATGATGAACAAGGCATAGTACAAGCACATTAGCAGACAGCTGAACCCACTGGCCAACACACATGACCCACCAGGTGAATATAAAACATGCCAATAAGCAGTGGCACAGCCTCAATTGTTGCTATAAGGACTTGGATGCTGCCCATAATGATTGGGAAGAGAGCAGCACCTGCATTGGAGACTATCTCAATCACTGCCAATACATCTCCTGCTCAGGTTGCAATATCAATGCCCAGATTGTGTGGCAAGCCAAAAAACTGATCTTGTTTGAGTGCTGGGTCGACTGATCTGGTGACCAGGCTATGTATTATGGGGGTGTGTATGGCAATCAATCCAATGCAGCTAGCAGCTATATGATGCCAGTAAGGAGCAAACATAAAGATTGTGTCTGAACACTTACAAACTATCAATATGGCTTTTATGCTGAATGCAACTATCTTGACTGCCTCTAGCTTAAAGTCCAATAACCACTGTGACTATACTGACTACCACTATTTATTGCTATTATACTATTACATATACAAATACAAACAAATACATGATGTCATCTAATTTAATCTCTTACAAAGCATACAAATGCTACCATGACACTGGACCACTACTATTCCAGAGCTATACTATTGCCAAAAGGAATGGATACAACTTGAAACTAATACATATATATATCACCATTTTTGACTACACCCAAACATGAGCCTAACCCCTGAGATATCCCATTTTTCTAGGTGCTACCACTACTCAAATACAATAAGCACAAACACACAAACAAACACCTGATTTCCCATTCAATACACCCACTTTCAATGCTCCTAATCCAAATACAAATACAAACAAACACACATTTAATAATATATATTAACTTTCTTTTATTAGGTGCTGCCACCACCACCACCACCACCACCACCACTCATAATAAGCACAAATACACACAAATACTTAACAAACTCCTATGTACTATCATACTCTACCACCAACCTGCTATTGTATTCCTGCCACTCCTACTTTAGTGGTTATTGATCCCAGGGTTCCCTCATCTAATCTTATGTGACTTTAGCAGCCATTTCTAGCAATATGACCCTTGAAGACATTATGACCCCTTCACATAAATACAAACAAAACACACAGACAAACATAATTTGACCTTCCAACAACTATATGAATATTGGGAAGGATAACCTCTATTAATGAATGCTACCTACCTCCCAGGCCATATTATCCCTATCTTCTAACCTTGCTAACCACTCTAGCACTATGAACTGAAATCACTACCAACCTCCACACCATTCCCATCTTCTAGATACTATAACCTTTTCATACCTACTATTTCAAGTTATATACAGTTGACTATTTCATAGTGCATAGCATAGTCATGCATAAATACAAGTATGCATACAGATTCTTGGGAACCATGTTGGTTTCCATGAAATTATGCATAAAATATCTTATTGCATAATACATACCATATTGAAGGTTATGCATTGTCATATTAGGCTAAGTTGGGAGGTTGCCCAGTGCCAAGCATCCAAGCTTATCATTTTTTTTTGTTTGTAATGTCTTGAAACAGAACTCCATGCCTTGTGTATACTCCCAGAAGGTTTGCTGGCCTCAAAAAGTGGCCACAAACCATACAACTGACATTTGAACACACTTCCAAGGCAAAGCTGCCAAGGACATCTGTTGTCAAAGCCCAATTACATCAATATCTTATAAATTCTCATATTAGAATGACACTTACTAGTAGTCCAACTGAGGTCACAGGGTGTCACACAATGTGACAATTTCATTGTGCATACAACATGATAATGCATAAGGGAAGTAAGGAACCAACATTATGTACTATAAGATAGTCAACTGTATATACCACCACTTTTAACTATTACTAAAACTCTCCTGTCCTACCATTACTATGATACAAACAAATGTATACATGCTTTATCAAAACTAAACTAACCTACCACTGCCACAAATACTATAACCCCTATGAACATAACACAATATATATAAATATACAAACACATGGTGCCAATGTTAACCCAGTACCATGGAACTGAAATCATTGCCTACTTCAGGCCATAGGGTTAGTATTAGACTATCAAACATCTTACAAAGCATCCCATTAATACAATACCCAATTTAAGGTTAAAAAGTCAGTCACTAACCCCAATTTAGAGTTTCAAGTGGAAGAAGTTGCCACCCTTCTGACTACTATCATTCCTACTGATTCCTTTCCTTCCATTTAAGCACCTAATATAGGGTTACAGCATCTCCAGCCTCTAGGGTTGCTAGCTAGGAACAACACCCAGTTTAGGATTAGAAAGGCAGTCTCTTGACATACAACAAATTGTATGATTAGCTTGTGTAACCCTATTCTTGTAACATATCCCAACATAGGTTACAAACACAGACTATTGAAACCAAGGTCAAGCTATCAGGTTCCCACTATGGAATGCACAAATACAAACAAATATACATATTCCTACCAAAACCAAACTACTCTACCACTGTCACCTTTTTGAAACATAAATACTATTGAACAACAAATACATACAAATACAAACAAACATACTGCCATTGCTGACCTGCCATATGCAATTCATAACCTTTCAAACAAGAAATGCTATAAGATAAACAAATACAAACAAATATACACACACTCTATCACAAACACACTGCACTGAATAGTAGGACTAAAACCTACTACCAACTGCCCCTAGCCTAGGGTTCAATAACTAGAAACAAACAAATGGAACAAGAAATGCTAATGAAATAAACAAATACAAACAAATATACACACACTCTACCACACCACGATTACTACCATGCTATGACACTATAGCCACTACCAGAACAACACAAACATGAACAAAAGACATGAATTCCAAGAGCATCAATGGATACAAACTAATATATACACACATCACCACTTTTGACTACTACTACTAAAACTAACCTGTTTCAACTATCAACAACACACAAATAACAAACAAATATATACATGCTCTATTAAAATCAAACCACCTTACCATTGTTACAAATACTATGACCTTTGTCAAATAAAAATACAAATGAACACAATACAAGTATATACAAATATGCAAACAACATAGTGCCAATGTTAACCCTAGTACCATAGCTGAAATCACTACCTACTTGAGGCCACATTTTGACCCCATGCTACAGCTGTTTATAATTGCTCCTAGCTTAGGGTTTAGTATTAGACTATGAAACATTTTACAAAGCATCTGATTGATACAATACCCAGTTTAAGGTTAAAAAGCCAGTCACCAACCCTAATTTAGAGTTTGAAGAGCTTTTGACTATCATCATTCCTACCAACCCTTCCTTTTATTTGAGCACCCAATATAGGGTTACAGCATTTCTTAGCTCTAGGGTTGCTAGCTAGGAACAACACCCAGTTTAGGGGTTAAAAAGATAGTTTCTTTGACATATAACAAATTGCATGATTTGCTTGTGTTAACCCTATTAGAGAAAGCATTTTTTTTGTGACCTACCCTAACGATAGGGTTACATACTGCCTTAATGGAAACAAGTGACCCCTGAGCTATGGGAACACACAAATACAAACAAATATACACACACTGCAATCAAAACAAAACTACTTCCACCACTGCCAATCTTTTTCAAAACAAGAATGCTATTTGAACAACAAATACACACAAATACAAACAAACATGCTGCCACTGCTGTCAAAACAAGAATGCTAATGAAAATATACAAATACAAACAAATAATATACACATCCAAAAAAGAATGCTAACAAACAAATACAAATACAAACAAACACATACTATTATTCTCATTTAATCCCACTGATAGTAGTATGACTGCCCATGCAAAAGAATGCAAACACATGCTGCTTGGCACACCCTAGCATAGGGTTTGGGGTGGAGGGGGTATATACATGCTCCATCAAAATCAAAGTACTCTACCATTGTTACAAATACTATGACACTTTTGTCCAAACACATGGTGCCAACTTGAATGTTAATCCTGATGGACTGAAATCACTATGTACTTTAGGTACTTATAATTGCTCCTAGCTTAGGGTTTAGTATTAGACTATGAAACATCTCATTGATACAATACCCAGTTTAAGGTTAAAAAGCCAGTCACTAACCCTAATTTAGAGTTTGAAGAGCTTCTGACTACCATCATTCCTACCAACTCTTTCTTTCATTTGAGCACCTAATATAGGGTTATAGCATTTCTTAGCTCTAGGGTTGCTAGCTCACCCAACAATAGGGTTACATACTGCCTTAGTATGGAACAAGCTACCCATGTTTCTTGACCACTGAGCTATGGGAACATACAAATACAAACAAATATACACTTCTACCAAAACAAAACTACTTCCACCACTGCCATCTTTTTCAACACAAGAATACTATTTAAAAAACAAATACAAACAAACATGCATGCTGCCACTGCTTCAAAATAAGAATACTAATAAAAATATACAAATACAAACAAATAATATACTCCAACAAGAATGCTAACAAACAAATACAAATACAAACAAACATATGCTGTCATTTCATTTGATCCCTATCCTTACATATTCAACAAGAATGCTAACAAACAAATACAAATACAAATACAAACAAACACATGCTGTCATTTCATTTAACTGCCCCTATGCTTACATACTCAAACTCAACAAGAATAACAAACAAATACAAATACAAACAAACATATGCTGTCATTTCATTTAGTTATAGTAGCATGACTGCCCCTATCCTGTTCTACACACTCGACCAAGAATGCTAACAAACAAATACAAATACAAACAAACACATGCTGTCAGCTCATATTTAATCCCACTGAAAGAATGCAAATGTAGGGGTGGGTGGGGCATGCTGTCGTTCTCTGATATTGCTGCCTGCCCTGGCCACACCCTAGGCTAGGGTTTGATGGTTAGGGGGACGGGCGGGGCGCCCCGGGGTTCTGGGATGAGTACCTATAGGTCTAATCTTCGTCCATGAGTGCCAGAGCCAACACGTGAATTCTAGTCCTGAGAATGTTCCTGAGTTCCTCGCAGCTGTGAAGCGTCGCGACAAGGTACTCAGCGGGTTCGGACATCGTGTTTATAAAACTGTACGTATATCGACCTTGCATCCAAGGAAACGATGGGTTAAGCTTGTTTCTGCTAGTCTGATCCGCGGTCTTTCGTCATCAGAAAGGTTGCAGATGAAGTCTTCGCAGTGTATGTCCCCGGCCTGCTCTGTTTGGCTTGTCTGCTAACAGGAGTTCTCATCATGCAGTACTGGGGCTGATCCTCTCCTCAAAACTGCCATGGCATTGCACGATGCCGCCCTCAAGGATGATTATTTCGTGCCGCGGAAGCTCGCTCCCAACGTTGACTTTTGGAGGTATGTCCGTCCACCCCCCATCTGAACCAATCCCTAACGACTTGTTGAAAGCGGCCTGATTTATCGCGCGATGGGTACGTATTGGCTCGATTATAAACTACGTGAAAGAAAGCTCATGGACGATAGGATTCCCGATGGACTTCTTCCCCGTGTTGTTTGTCGTACCTCGTGTTGTGGGTTGGCTCGCGCACTGGCGTCAGGTATTTGCGTTCTCATTGTAGTTGGGCTTTGCTGACGCTGGATACTAGATGATGCTCTCTCCGGAAGGCGTTAAGATATGGCGGCCGAGACAAATCTATGTTGGTCCGTCCGAGCGAGCATTTGTCCCACTGGAGGAACGACAAGCGGTGGAAGGTGTGGGCAAGGGTTAATCACGCTTGCTAACCATCCCCACGTTTCTTGGCAGTGATGTTGGCCCTGTCGGAACAGGGCGATAATGCCATGGTAGACATGCTCGTCGGTGATATTTATGGAACCGACTTACACAAAGCTCGGCCTTAAATCAACGACGACTACGAGCTCGTTTGGTAAAGACTTTGAACATGCTAGCGAGCGGAAAGAGGGAGGTGAACATGGGATGTTCAAAGCAGAAGACTCATCGGTAGAAGTCTGCTTTATGCCGTGTCAAACAACATTGGACAGATCGCGTGCGTGTGGTGACTGTTCTTTGTTTTCGTTTTGAGGTTCTTTGATAGGTCCGGTATCTAGATACATGAACGCGGAGAAGTATGGCTTGGACAGGATATATTTTGGCGGCTGTTTTATTCGCGGCGAGTTTTAATTTGCCGTGGTCGTGCTTGCGCTTATCTTGCTATAGGGCATGCAACCACCATCACTACCCTATCGGTTTTGAAGCAGGGGGAAGAAACGAGCACTCTTTTTGAGACATGAGGGCTTCCTCTACGTATCGCGCATTGGCTCGTGCCGTCGTTTACATCGATATTCGCACACGACAGGCGCAATCGGTGCATGGATCAAGAACATTGACGCAGAGGAGATACAGAGAGATCACCTACTGCCAAATCCTCGTAGCTGCGGTAAGCTGCGGCCGTCCTGTTCGTGTGTACACATTTTGATACTAATGAATGCCCAGACTTGGAGGAGGTCCTATGTAGTGCATTGTACTAGTACACGCGCCAACAGTCCACCGTGACAACGACAACATGATAGACGGCGCCCACGCTGACACGTCTATCATACACGACGCCATGAAGGCTGCGACACCTCTCCACTTTTAGTATACCCGTTTCATTACCTAAGGCGAGTACTGATGTCTCCGGCATGTACGCCCCAAGCTCGCTCACCACGCAGGCCTGTCCCACTCACTACCTAGGACAAAATGAGCCTCCATCACACCGTGAGGGCATGACAACGACAACGATGTTGTCGACAACCCCACTGCCTCAGCAGCGAAGACCAGTGCGACATCGAGGGGTGCCACCACACCGCCAGTGGCACGCACTTGACAATTACCGGGCTATCCGGTCGAGCAACCCGGTATGTAGTGCAACATTGATATTATCCGCTGATGGATTTGGCAGACTTTGAATACCACGCACTGATTGTTCTGCGGGTGCCATGTCCTCATCTCGCGTGCGTCTGTCTGCATCCTCGTTCGTGCTCTGGAAGAGGTGTCGTCAGCCTGGAGCACGTTACCTTTTACCCAGAGATCTGGCAGGTCATTTGCCAGGACGCTCCCGGGACAGATATACCTCCGAATGTACATGACGAGGAGCATACCCACCCGGTTTACCTACACCAACCCGGATCCTTAGCCTGAGCACTAGGTGAGATGTTTGCCTTTTGCTGTGCTTTTATTTTGTCGCCGATCCATATCAACTCTGTTGCTTCTAGTTCCACGAGCGTCGATAGTAGGTTTCTCGATAGGGGACTGCCTTGCAGACTTCCGTCGCTAGGCTCAACGTTATAGTCAATATTCTTTCATTTCCCACCCAAAATACCCAACTCATTGCGTTTCGCCCAACCTCAAGTTACCCTCAATCGTTCCTCCAAATGGTACATCCCGAGACATTTAACTACACTTATAATCTTATCGCAACGACACCCAATTGTATGTCTTCATTTTCTGAAGCTTGTTTTCGTCCATGTCGAGCTCACGACTTACCTATCCTAGAGTCAAGTCAGAGCCAGACAGACTTGGCCACTATACTCTCTCCTTGCTCATGAAAATTGGCGACGTCGAGTGCGCGCTCTCTACATCCATTACCGTGAAGCTATCTATAGGCCCTCCTCGCCAGTTAGATTGTGTTGTTTTGTGAATAGCGATCGTTTTTTTTTCACCCCCAATGCAGCTGATACAGTCCTTATCAACGTGTTTCCGCCAAGACCCAGCCTGCCGACGGGCTGTCTCTACTACCTTCGTGTTTGGCTACGTACAAGGGAATCGACCATCGCATATTCGCCGACAAAGACCTCTGGTTTGGCAAAGACCCCGTTTTTCGCGCCATCGCCGACTCGGACACTTCCTTTACTTATCTCCGAAACGCGGCTCAAGACATGTCGATTAGATACTAAGGTATGGCCGAATGCGCCCACGCTAGCTTCATCTTTACTCCTTTCACTTCCGTCCCCTTTCCCCTCCCTGTGGATCCGCTCTTGCTGACTGTCCTTTCGTGACTTAGATGAACATTGGTCGAACCCGGCACGTACGCGCCCTCCCTCGACTATAAAGCCGGAGCTGGTAGTATTCTCTCTCTCACTCGTGTGTTCCATACTGACAGGCACACAGCACGATCACCGTCCTGTCTACCCCCGTCGGCGCCGGCGACCGACTCCGCATCTGGCTCCGCACACCTACCAGCGTTTCTGGAAAATAAGACGACTTCAATATCGGCGCACGGCTCGTGTTTGAATCGGTGGAAACAAGATCATCCCGGCCACGCCCATCGGCGTGTGATGTCAGCTATGATTACGACTTGCGCACGCCTAGGGCCGCCGAGGTGCCTGCCACCCTCACGCTGAACCGTCGCCCGTTTGTCGCGCCTCGTCCCACCCAGCGTCGACGTCCACTACACGGGTGGTCGCACTCCGTCAGCGGCTGCTGAGCGCCAACCCCCCCTTCCTGTCGTTTCGCTTTCTCGTCCTATCCTCAGGCTACTAGTAGTCGGACGACACGACCGTCATCTACGAGGTCTGAGATGCCGCGTACCCTCTTTCCACTCACCGTCTCACGTACGGCGTACTACGTGATGACTGTCACTCTGGCTCGCATATACCCCTTGAGCAGCAACGAGGACGAAAACGAAGTAGACGCCCTCCGACGAGCCGGGACGAGCACCGCACATAGGCAAAGAGCGGGTATACCGGGTATCTCAGCGGTGACCCGTATCCGGCGCGGGTACACACCCGTGGGAACGGGTGCGGATCCGCCTGCCCTTGCCCTCTCCCTCA
>JBBPOC010000014.1:0-58175 GCA_038091235.1 Tylopilus rubrobrunneus | reverse complement strand
ATGGTCTGCCTCTTGGGCAAGTCACTGGTATTCATATAGTGTTATAAGAACTTTAGCTAACATTAATAGCTGGCTATTCTGTTTTCTCCTTGCCATTACACTGCCCATAGGAGCATTAATCTATTATTCCAGAGGTATTAAAAAAGAACTGTGGCCCAATCTCAAAAGCTCACTGCATGTACACACTAGGAGGCTTGATCCTGGAAAAATTCCAAAGCTCTTCATTAAGGAGAATACTTGTATCCTATATTGATTGAGACCCTCTATCATTGTGGGCATTTCTGGGTTCTCCTCTAGGTATCAATTTAAAGCTACTTTAATCTTCTTTGTCTCCCTTTTTTGAGCAGCAAAATATATAGTCTTTTCAAGATGGCTCCACCATGTGAGATGGCCCAGGTGGGGCTTTAGCAGCAGCTCCACTAATTAGAGCAGGCAGTAAGGCTATGAACTTGAAAATGAAAAAAATGTACTCACACATTGGCCAGCTGACTTGTGTGCTTTTCCTTGGTTGCTGGATTGAAGCCCATTTGGTTGGTTTGTTTGGTAGAAAATAATATCTTTAGTACTAACTCCTACATGGTTTCTTTCTTCTTGTGGAGGAGCTTCAGATGAAGAGCAGTAAGGCACTTGAATTCAAATAAGAGAGGTTTTATGCCAATATTCTTTTTTGGCCATTGAGGAAGGATTTAAAGAAGGTGCTGAGTTGATTCATGCTATCAGAAGATAACTGCCTTCAATCTTATATAGTGCAAGGACTTTTAATTCACAGAGACTTGAGTTTGCATTTATAAATAAAATGATAAATAAGTGGTATGTCATGATTGCCCTTTAGACTGAAGTTGCTTGCCAAGTAACTTTACTTAGCTCAAATCACTTTATCTTCAGAGCCAACAAAAATCATAGCATTGCATAGGAATCTAGGTCATACCCAGCCTGTTCTTTTCTTTTCAAGCAAGTTGCCTGCCTAGGTTCAAATCAGCAATCACTCATTTCCCCATAGGCTATCACAGCAATTACAGCCTGAGTATGCCACAATGCTTTGTGACACTATACATAATATTAGGAATTTGCTGATAGTTGGTAATTGCAACCAAAGCAATGGAGAAAGTTGTGCTTTTTGCAAAGCTTTCATCCACAGCTTCACAAGAGACCTATTGGTGGAAGGGGTAATGCCACAAACATCATGCAAGATACAGCTCAGACAAGGGTAGAAAATCTCACCCCAAGTTATGAACATTGGAACTGCCAGGCTTGACAATACTTACTTTCAAATAAGACAAAATATTTTACAAGCTGCTTTTCTTTTTTATATTGCTATGGATTTCAAAGAGTATACCACAGAATGGTTCCATATGCAAAATAAGATTAGTATGAATGCAAGAGGCATTATGTCATTCCAGCAATCATAACCTGGGAGAAAAGTTGATCAAAGGAAATTAAAAAAATCAACTTATCTTTTGCATTATGAATGTTGACCCTTATGAAAAGCAATTGACTGACTCCTGTTGCTATGAAAGCCACCTGGATAAATCCACTCAGGAAGTATATGGAAGGGGCTATTATTCAAATGCTTAACAAGGCTGGAATTCAAGGCATTCCTACTTTTATCTATGAGGGACAGGTCTATGCCAACTATGACAATAAGGTCATGCTACACTAGTTAGCAGAAACTGGTATACTATGGCTAAAATATAAACAGAAATTGCACATCTCACAGGTTAATGTTATTTTTTTTCTTGTGCTTACATTTTATTTCAGCTTTTCAATGACACAGTGTCAGACCTTTCAAAGTGAGGTTAAGAAGACTGCACAAGCAATTGTTCCAATCACATACCAGTTGACTGCACCTGACCATATAAAGTCAAAATACATATCTACAATTCATCAAAAATAAAGCTACAAGCCTTTTGAAAGTTTACAATATCTGAAGGAGGAACTCAATAGTTGGGTCCATACGGCTTATTCTGTGTGAAGTACCTTTAACTATTTCCATCCCATTTTGCACACTCTACAGTGAAAAGTATCTGTCATGCTGTTTACTGCAACTCATTCAAGTTGCTTCATAGCTTTACAAAGTTTCAAGTGTCAATTCTGAAGACTGCTGTTGTGCTAGTGGCAGCATATGTGAGTTATGCTTTATTTCTTACAGATGGTATGAAATATCCATGGGCACAACATCACCCAACCTCTAAACTCTAATAAGCTCAAGGTAATATATTCTATTGTCTCTGTTATGATATGGCTAGGTCATGTCTTTTTCTTTTTCTTTCTCATAGTTATTCCCTTCCTACTGGCTCTGAGCTATTCTCACCTGATCCATATTCTTCCACTAGATGCATCAGCATTGCTGCACAATTATGTTATCTGTCTTACCACCATTTCATTATATTCTTCACCACTCTGTTAACTCACCACTATCTCTTTTCTTGGTTCATTGTACCATACATGGATATGGTCCATGCACACTTCCCCTCCCTATATAAGTATGACCTAGTCGTACTTGTATCTCTATTTTTGATCTATGCAATTAATCATTGTATTGATTCAAGTCCTAGTCTTGTGTGAAGTCTAGAGTATTGGCTCCCAAGTCTTCTTCCTATTTTGAGTGGCAGCTCCTTTGTTAATGCAGTGCTCAGTGTAACAAAGATCAAGAATCATCATATGCCCCAGCTTTCTGCTATAGGCCAAAGCCCATTCCCACAACATTCAATAAACCAATATCCCCTGGTTTTCTCTTCCAACAGCCAATGTAGGAGAAAGTACAAGCTGACAATCATGGCAGACAGCATTGAAAACTAATTTTCTCACCATGTTCTATCCTGCTGATATAAGAGTACAGGCTAAAGCTAAACTAGAACAGCTATGCATGGATTGGAATCCTAAGCCACTCATCCAGTCTTTTGGAAACTATGTACAAAGTTTCAGGAATGCTACCAACCAGTTTGGTTTTTGGCATGACAATTATGTGCTGGTTGGAATGTTCATCAAGGAACTTCTACCCCAGCTTTCAAATATGGTCTCTCAAGCAGTGGTCCAGAACAATTTTAATGAATAGATCACCTAGGCATTCAAATTCCATGGAGAATTACTCTAAATCAAAGGCCTTACCTTGGAGAGTGAAAGTAGTAATCAAGGTTCTTCGTGAATGTTCCTCTAAGACTTTTATGCCATGAAAGTCAATGCCATTCTCCTTATTCCAATGAATAGAGCCAAACACATTTGGGAAAACTGCTGCTTCCTCTATCACAAGATTGAATGTTTCACTAGAAAGTGTAAAAAAAAGGATAGTCAGAAAGGATCTTCAAATTCTAGAACTTCATCAAACAGGACTAGCATTCAGTCTATTAGTACTACTTCACCTCCTCCAAGCAATCTACTTTCCCCTACCAAAGGATCTCCTTTAAGGGATTGTATCCACACCCTCCAAGAAAAAGGAGAAGGCACTGAAAAGATCTTACAAGTCATGAAGACCCCTTATGAACCCAATACTGAGCAACCTGAAATGGTTGTAATGGTTCAAACTAAAGAAGTCCTCAAGGATTTTTAGAACAAAGGAATGCCAAGTTAGCAGCATCCCATCCTAAACATAGATTGTCTCATGTAACTATTACCAGCAATCAGGTAAAACCACTACTCATTCCCATTTCCCTGTCGCTACCTGGAAGTAAGCATCTAGTCGATGTAACAGCTCTTATCAATTGTGAAGCAACTAGTAACTTTATTGATTGAGATTTTGCCAAGTGAGATACCATTTCATGAAACTCACTACCCCCTGTTGAGCCTATAATCTCAACAGCTCTCCTAATGAATTAGGTATCATTTACTATAAGATCAACCTGAATATTTGTATCACCAGAATGATAGAATACCAAGAATTCCTTGTTCTTAATTGTGGAAGAGAAAATATCATCCTTAGGATACCATGGTTGTGAGAGGTAAACCTCCTTATTGATTGGGAAAAGAGGTCCATAACCATCTCATCTATTCCCTGAACTCCTCCTTCTCATGAGCATAAGGCTTTCACATTACAACAACAGTATCTTGATACCCTGGACTTGATCCTAACAAACAGATCAGCCAATGGTGGGCAGAATGCTATACCCCTAAGCCACTCCTGTTTACATCTGAAAAACTATCCTTGCCACTGATATTATCATTGCCCTCAAGAGTCAAACTTCCCAACTAACTTGGATGTAAACACTTCCAAGATATCTTTGATGAACCAAAAGATGGGAAACTCCCTCCTTCTTGACTGTTCAATCACATCATTGACCTCTTTCCCAAGTTCATTCCAAAAATTGCCAAAACTTATCCACTCAATCCTGCCAAACAGAAGGCATGTAAAGAGTTTGTCAATAAATATCTCAAAAGTGGCAAGATATTCCCTTCAAAATTCCCCTTCTTCTTCACTAATAAGAAAGATGGAGGTCTTAATCCCTGCCAGGACTACTGATACCTAAACTCCCATACTATCAAGAATGCCTACCTTCTTTCCTGAATCCAGGATCTCAGCAACAAACTTAAAGGGTCTAAAGTGTTCATAAAGTTTGACATTCAATGGGGTTATAATAATGTTCTGATCAAACCTGAAGATAGATGGAAAGCCATGTTTATTATGCCATATGGTCTCTTTGAACCCAATGTCATGTTCTTTGGTCTATATGGTTTTCCCCCAACCTTCTAGGCCTAACTTCACCAACTACATTGCTGAAGAATGGCTTATTATCTACATAGACAGCATCCTCATCCATACTAAGAATGCCACCCTTGATACTAAGAAAACCACCCTAGTTTCCAATGCCTTTGGGAGAATGAAATGCATCTCAAATTGTTTAAATGTGTCTTTCCTGCTTTCAAGGTTGAGTACCTTGGAATGATTTTGACAGAAGATAGCATGAAACTTGATCCTAGAAAACTCTCTGCCATTGCTCAATAGCAACCTTCCTCACAATTTGTCAAGGCTGTTCATTCTTTTCTCAGATTCTGCAACCTCTACCAGAAGTTCATTTCTGATTTCTCTCTTATTACTTGACCTCTTCACAACCTCACAAAAAAGGAGGCAGTCTGAAACTGGAACACAGACTATGACACTGCCTTTCTTCAGCTTAAGGAAGCCTTTTTACAAGAACTGGTTCTTCTCATTCCTGATGTAACCAAAACATTCACAGTTATGACTGATGCTTCCCTCACCACCATCAGTGGAATCCTTATGCAATCAGATTCCAATGGCAACCTCTATTTCTATATGTTCTTCTCAAAGACCTTGTCATCAGCAGAATAAAACTACAACACACACAATTGCAAACTCCTTGTGGTTATCCATGCCCTGGAAGAATGGAAACAATACCCCCAAGGCATAGGTTATCCAGTCTCTATGCTTACTGACCACAAAAACTTTATATTCTTCCATGCTCCTCAGAAACCTTCTTGTTACCAAGCCCATTGGAAGATATTCCTCTGGGATTTTGATCTCAAATTCATTCAAACTCTGGGTATCACAATGGGTCCTGCTAACACACTCTCTCACAAAGATGATATCAAAACATCCAAAGATAATCAGATGTCATCCTTCTTCCATCAGATCTCTTTGTCTAATCTCTGGACCTTGCCATTGTGAATAAATTCTGAACCTCTTTTCCCTCAGACCCTGTGGTCCAAAATGCCCTGAAAGCAATATCCCTTGCCTGTTTATCACTCCCAATCCCATGATTGGTGCTTTGAAGATGGACTTCTCTACTTTTGTAATCATTTCTATGTTGCCAACTTAAAGGCCATTTAGAGTAATCTCACCAGATTGATTCATGAGTTTGCACACAGTGGCCATCATGATGGCAGTGTCTTTTGCACACAAAACCTCCTTGCCTGGGATTATTGGTGGCCTGGAATGAAGAACACCTTCATCCAGTGCTTCATCACAGGCTGTGCTGCTTGCCAAACCCTGAAAGTAAATACCCATTCTAACAATTCCCCCTCTTATTCTGCTCATATCCTCCACCACCTATCCATTCCAACAAATCTCCATGGATTTTATCACTAGTCTTTCCCTTTCCA
Organism: Tylopilus rubrobrunneus; assembly: GCA_038091235.1. Taxonomy (NCBI): domain Eukaryota; kingdom Fungi; phylum Basidiomycota; class Agaricomycetes; order Boletales; family Boletaceae; genus Tylopilus; species Tylopilus rubrobrunneus. The sequence goes on along the minus strand of JBBPOC010000014.1, from coordinate 52,124 downwards.
ATGGCTTCAATTTTGTCATAGTCATGGTCATGATTGACCATGGTCTTATGAAGGGGGTAATTTAAATCTCTTGTTCCAAATCCATTGATACAGTGGGTGTTGCTGCCCTCTTTTTTAAGCATATCCTTTTCCATTTTGGCCTTCATGACCACTTCATCTTGGATCATGGTTCTCAATTTACCTCAGCCTTTGCTCATATTGAACTTGCTTGTCTCCTGAAATATAACCTCACTTTTTCATCAGCATATCATCTTCAAACTAATGAAGAAATGGAATGGGTTAATCAGGAACTTGAAACCTATCTTTGCCTCTTCTGTGATGGCAACAAGCTTTTCTCTTATCCTCCTATTAGGAAATCTTGGAACATGGTTTCAACTTCTTTGATTCCCCTCTTGACCTTATTGATGGTGAAGAAGAATATGAAATCACCAAGATCCTTGCATACCAAGGCTTTCATACACATTGCCAATACCTCATTTCATAAAAAGAGTATTCTTCCACTGAAAATACATAGGAAAACAAAGCTAACCTCACCCATGCAGCTGATACCTTAAAAAAGTACTAAAACTGTAACTTTTCTTCTTAATGTTACCATCATGCAGATTATCCTCTCTACCTCAGAAATGGTCATCATCATCATCTGCTACATCCTCTACAAACTCTCCCCTCCCTGAAACCCCTATGTCCTCTTGGGTTTTCTAAGGCTGTTACTCTGAAATTATGCTTGCACTGCCATTCTCCACTTGTACCACCTTATGATGCTAGTACAATGAATCATCTGAGGTCTCCTGGGCAGCCCCTGGTGCCTAGGATAATTCCGCCTTCACCCATACTATCTCCTGAAACACAGAACCCATTGGAGCTATGGCTCCAGGTATTGTTGCTAAACCCTTGCCTAGGATAATAAGATCTCCACTTTGGACTACACTATTTCCTTCTTATAAAAAAGCTTTGCATTCCCTATTCTAGCTCTTATTATCTCCTCCATAGTATGCCTCCGACTCATAACAACACAATGTTTTGCTGTTCTATCATGAATCTGTCTTGGTTCCTCATTCTTACCTTCTCCCTATTTGTACTCATCTTGCTTTTCATGCTGCTGTCCTTGGGAGTTGTTTTCTTATATACAATGTTGAACATTCTTCCTTCCTTATCAACACCATTGCCAGCTTTATTATTGTCTACAATCATCTCTGTTTCATTGCTCACCTTGATGACTACTGTCCCTTTTTCTCTCCTCCTATAAGTACCTTTCAGTCTATCCATATGTCCAAGTCTCACCAAGTAGTCCTCAAACTACTCTACCACCATGGCTTTTTCAAACTTGTCAACTCACTCTCCCCTACTCATTTTTGCCTATCCTGATTTCTATACTCCATTCCCTCTTTGCTACCAAACGTAACCAATACTTTCCAATCTGATCCTCTGGAGCTCACCCACTTCCTTCATAAACCCTTCTTCCATCCCACTCTAGATAATTTTGATGAAATCATTCCCATCCCATTAAAAAAAAAAATCCATAAGATTATAAATTTATTTTCTCATCCAATCTCTATTTCTTCACATTCTCCTCCTCTGGCTTCCACTCCTTCAATGGACCAATTCCCTTCTTCCATCCATCCTACCAAGGAACTACCTAAAACTCCCACTCCCTCCTCTTGCTATCTTCAAGCTCTTTGCTGCTCAAATGCAACTATAGGACAATGTCTTAAGGCAGGAAAAAACATGGATACTATTATGAGGAAAGTTCAGATTATCAATGCGGCTGTATGAACAGGATTGATAATCCTCAGGTTCAACTAACTGCCAAGAACCTATGATGAATCAAGTTGTCATTAAGGAACAGTCCTCATCTGAGGATTTTTAGTTGGTCTTCAATAAGGTACCAAGGTAGAGATAGAGTAATGTTATGATATGGCTAGGTCATGTTTTTTTCTTTTTCTTTCTTATAGTCATCTCCTTCCTGCCAGCTCTGAGCTGTTCTCACCTAATCTGTATTCTTCCACTAGATTGGCATCAGCATTGCTATGCAATTATATTATTTGTTTTACCACCACTATGTCTTTTCTTGGTTCATTGTACCATACATGGATATGATTCATGCACACTTTCCCTTCCTATATAAGTACAACCTAGTTGTACTTGTATCTCTATTTTTGATCTATGTGTTATGATCGCTAGTGATGGTTGCACAACAAGAGCTAGCAAAGGTTGAAAGTTCAAAGTGTCTTCCTTCTGTTGGAGGTTTTCCAAAAGGTAGAAGCATCTCCTCAAAAGTGAGATGAAGTCTTAGAGAGATCAAAGAGGCTAGAAAGCCTTTTGAGAGTTTCAAATGGATAAGGCTAGTGTAGTATTTCATAAAGACTAGCTTGGGAATAGTACAGGGTGATGTGATGGTTTAAATAGGCATAGGACAGGTACACAAACCAGGTCAAGAAAGGAAATGAGAAGTAAGTGATGAAAAATGGAATAAGTTGTACAATCAGGATGGTGAATGAAAATAGAGAGAGAAATCATATGATGCAGCAACCAATCACTGGTCAAGAAAAGCAATGGTCAAAGAAGGAAAAAGAATACCACAGTTTGCATAAATTGTAACATTACTCCTGTATTAGATTTAAGTCATTGACAAAGAACCTATCTGAGAGTGAAAGTAGCTGGGGCTGAAGGAGCCAGTCATGTTGGCTTCAGCAGTTTCATTGAAGTCTGGTTCTAAATACTTGGAGTTCTTCATGGTTGAGTCAATTTGCAAATTGGCTATAGGGATAAAGCCACAAGAGTCTCGATGAGCTCAACAATGTGGGGGTTTGCCTTGAAAGGGGCAAGAGGTTCCCAAGTAGCCCACTTTGGTGTACAAAGAACATGACGAGGAGGATGGCCTCAAGGAGAAAGAAGAAGGGATTTTCTCTTTCATATGGTGTTTTATGGCCAGACAATGCTTGGGTAAATAAGTGTGTTTAAATTTAGAGCAATGTGGGCATTGGTAGTTCAGACACCACACTTTCATGTGGCTGAGCTTTCGGCACTTGTAACATACATCTTTGAAGTAAGAGTGGCCATGGGAAAGGGGGATGATACTGGCAGAATAGGCATTCTTGAGCCAGGGAGAAATAGATACAATTTTGTTGGTCAGCGTGTGAGGCCCAAGGTGAGGTGTGATAGAATGGAGGGCTTCTGCTTGTTTCTGGAGGTACCTATTAAGGTCTATCAAAAACTCAGGCATCCCTAGCTCACTCATGATATGGAGGTCATCCATGAGGCTTTACCTGGCATGTTATTCATGGGGGGTGGAGGAGGGGAGTCAAGTGGCCCTAATATGGGTGTGGTAAAGGATAAACAGTGGGGATCCCCAGTTGAGGTGGTTGGTAATTGAAGCATACATTGATGGTTCCAAAAGGTGGGCATTGAGTGCATGGACTTGTTCCGTGCCAATGGGATAGTGGTATTGGACATATGCAAAGGCAGGGATATCAACTGCTTGAACAGGTTGGCAGGAAAGGGTGGTGATATGGTCTCTGTCCCATCCTGGGTTGGGTTCATTGGAGGATGGAGTATCAGGGCAAGAGGGGACAGTAGTTGTTGTCATGATGGATGACTGAGTAGAGAAGGTAGAGTTGGTGGGCAGTGGGGATACAGGAGGGGAAATAGGAAGTGGTGTGGGTGCATAAAGTGGGAAACATTTCCTGAGGTTGAGCTTGAAGGGGGGGGTGTTGCAGGGCATGTTTGTGCAGGAACAGATGAAAGCAGTTTTAGGCAAAAGAGGAAAAGTGTGAGAATGGGCCTTTTTGTATTCTGAAAGGGAAGAGGTTCAATTCTTTTTCCCAAGAGTTTTCTTTGGCAAAATATTCTTTCCATTGGATCAGGAAGTACCAGTTAGATGGGGTTCCATAGTAGTACAAGATCTGGTCAATTTTATATTCTTCTTCTCTCTCAATGAGGTCAGGTGGAGGTTTCAGAAAATTTGGGCCATATATGGAGTTTTCCTAATAGGAGGATAAGTGCAAAGGTTTTGAAATGATTCATAATGCTTGCATGTTTAAAGGGTAATATAACATATCATAATAAACAGGATAATCAGATGTCTCATGAGGATGAATGGAAGCATGGAAGCTTGGCAATAAACCTTTAGTATCTATATCAATGCTCAACTAGAATAAAAATAAGCTTATAATTGAAATATGTTTTTTTTCCTATATATAACTCATGATAGGGAATGGTGAGTAGGATTGAAGTAAGAGTTGTTGGGGCATATAAGATATTAAGTAATCAAGTGACCAATTTGGTAAGAAATTCCTGTGGGGTATGTTTGCTTTTGGGTCCAGGAATATGTAGCAAATTATATACTTATTAGAAATAGCAGATCCCAGCTGTTCCAATGTCAATAATGAATAACAAGGCTGAACTAATACAGATGGGGATTGGAGTGAACATAAGTAAGACAGAAAAATACTGTTATGCTACATGGACTAGACTTAACAAACAAAGGGAGTGCCACTTAATAGTGGGCATAAACAACTACTTAAGAACTTGTTGGAGATCAAGCCTTGAATAAGACTAAGCCTAAGCAACAGTGAATTGTATAGATCTAGAATAAGAAACACTAATACAACAGAGGTCTACTTATACATAAGGTAAACATGCATGAACCATATCTAAGTATGGAAAAAATACTAGAAAAGAAAATGATGACAAAGACAACATGTAAGCATAGAAGAAGGAAGAACATAATGGAATGATAGTGTCATTAACACATAAGTGATAAGCATAAGGGCCAGTCAAAAAGAAGAGTGATGTCATGGTCTAGTTCAATGACATCAGAGATAAATATTGTATGATCTGAAAAGCCAATGGGAATTGGCAAAGAATAATGTATGATTCTGGAACCTATCACAGGTTAAGGAATGAAGTCTGGTGACAGATAGTCAAAAAAATAAACAAGTGCCCATGGTTACTCATATTCAAGTTGTAACAGATACAAAGAGGTAACATAACAGAGGTCTGGTGGTTGAAGGTGAACTCCTAAGCAAGATTACATTAGAATTCATAGAGAAAGAACCAAAGATGGTTTTGGAGGGTCAGAGTTGGAATGGTATATGACAAGGATATACATTGATAGTAGAGTTCTGTACTTCGAGTTTGGCATGCCTGGGCCAATCAGAAAAAAAACAGACAATAACAAAAGTAAGCATTAGATCTTGTACCTATAAATGACCTAGGTTATAACCACAAAACCTTATGTGACGTGTTCCAAGTACTATCTGCTAGCAGGACACAAGGTGCATTGTATTAATAAAGACTATTGTATTCCACAAGGCTCCTTTTGCTCCATTTAACATGCATTATATATTCAATCAAGTTGGTAAGGATATCTTTGATATGCCCTAGTATGTGGTTGTTTTTCAGTGTTGTTGTTGTTACAATCTATGTGAACCATGTCACTTCTTTCTCTTATTTGTCTCTTGTCTTCCATGACCAGTGATTGGTGGTCATGTTGTATGATTTCCACCTTTATTTTCATTCATCCTCCAAATTGTATGACTTGTCTTATTTTCCTCTGTTTACTTTACTTTTTCTTTCTTGACCTGGTCTGTGTGCCAATCCTATGCCTACTTAAACCATCTCAACATCTTGTATTATTTCCAAGCTAGTCTTTGTGAAATCATATGCTAGCCTCATTTCTTGAAACCTTTGAAAGGCCTTCCAGCTTTCTTGACCTCTATAAAACTTCATCTCACTTTTGAAGAGACACTTCTAACTCTCAGAAAACCTCCATTAGAGGAAAACATTCTAAACCTTCAAACCTTCAACAATAACATTATTGAAGGCTAGCTCTCATTTTACAACCACTTTAAAGTGATTGTAACAGTTGTATGATGCTGACAAATCAAGTCAGGTCACAAAATGCAAGTCAACTCCACAAGCAGCTTTGTGAGGGTACATACAATCAGTGACATTGCATTCAAATGGAATGTAATTTATTGGAGAAACTAGCAATGGCATTTAATAATATTACATTGCAAATGGTAAGGTGGTCAGAAAGCAGGACAATATTGACATGACCAGCATTGCCATTTTGAGGAACCACAAATTGGTGGTCTATGGGCATGTGAAAGGTATGGAATGAGGAAATTCATAAAGAAGTTATCAAGATGGAAAATGGAGAGAAGGTCAGAACAGTTGATGTTGCATTGGACAGCAAGAGGTTTGCAACAGGGATTCATAGCACCAATATTTGGAACATTACAACAGGCAAAAAGCTAGCCACTGTACTTGGGCAGGGCTAACAGTTATGTCCTGGATCTCAAGTTCTCTCCTGATAGTCAACATCTCACAATCTGGGTGCCTCAATTATCCTTGTTTGTGACAGCCACATTAGAGACCAACTGTTCTTCATTGCGAATCCAAGCAATGCCCAGTCCACAGTGCTTTCTCTCATCTGGTTCCTGGATGGACAGCAATTCTTTGCTATATCTACAATCTGTTATGATATGGGTTACCATGAGCACTTGTTTCCTTTCTGTTTCTTGTTTGTGTCAAACTTCAGTTCCTCTGGGCACAAGTCCAATGGAGGTCCAAGGTGTAAGGGGAATGTAAGTGCAGAGGTGGACCAGAGGTCCAATGAAGATATGGTGTGGAGGTACTTAATAGGACTTTGGCACAGGACTTATGTGTCATGCCCTTGTTGAAGACTTGGTTGTTCTTGATTTTGGAGACAGGGGAGTTAGAGGTTAGGCAGAGGTAAAAGTGAGAGAGATCAGAGGAGGAGTGAGGACTGATGCGAGGAGGTAATTTAGATGATATTTGAACTAAGAAAAATACATAAGGAGGAACATGGGTTTAAATACAGGAAGTCTGATTGGAGTTTGAACAGGAAATAATGAGGAGCATATGGAACATGAAGCATGTAACTAAGAGGCCATATGGGACATAAGGATGGAGCACAGGAGATACATATGGAGTGGTGACTAAGTGAAGAATGTAAGGTAATTAGAATAAAGGGTTGGAGGACAAAGGAAGTACTAAATGGAGATACAGAGGGCTGTGTAAGGAGTTCCAATATGGAGATCCTACAAGTCCGAGTGTGTCCGAGGCCAGAGGATGTGAGGGTAGATCAGAAATGGGTCAGAGTGATATGGAGATGATTGGAGGGGGTGGGAGTTGCATGGATATAACTGTTTGTCACCAAACTTCATTTCCTGACTTGTGATAGGTCCAAGGACATACAATTTCTTCACCAATTTCTATTGACTCTCCTGATTATACAACACATCATTGTTTGTTTCACTATGTTCTTTTCCTTTCTATGCTTATACATCATCATTCCATTATGTTCTCCCTCATTCAATGCTTATGCATTTTTGTTTGCTATCACTACCTTTCTTGGATATCTCCCTTACCTAGACATAGTCTGTGCACATTTACCTTACATATGAGTAAGGCCCTGCTATAGTTATAGCTCCTTATTCTAGATCTATGCAATTCAACATTGCTTAGGCTTAGTTTCTCCAAGGCTTAGGGTTAAGTCTTGAGTAGTCATTCATGCCTACTAATTGAGTGGCACTCCTCTCCTTTGTCTCCACTAGGTCTAGGTGATATAGCATAACAAAAGATCTAGAATCTCCCACTAGAAGATCTCCTATCCACGAAGATCCTCCACTTTCCACCAAGGACCTACATATCTGAAGGAGTTATTCCCTTTCCTGAGACCAGACCCATCCCTCTTGAATATCACACTCAATACTACTGAGGACACACCTACCTCTTTGCCTATGTACAACCCAATGCCCCTTCTAGTTCTCCTAACCCTCCTCCTTCTTCTCCTCCTCCTATAAGAGCTATGGCCAACACTAAAGAATATAAAGCAGGTCTATCCACAGACTTCTTGGGCAACAATAATGATGTGTGACAATGAATACTTGCCATGAATGCATATTTCCTTCTCAATCATAATGTCTACAAGACAAATGACTATGTGAAGATGCTAGTTACTCTAAACAAAATGAGTGAAGGTCTTGGTAGCTCCTTTACTAAAGAATGATATGACAAAATTGCAAGAACCACAAATCCCACAATAGACACTTCTGTGGGTTTCCTAAAGTTGATAGAAGACTTTCTAGCCATGTTCTATCCTGCCCATGCAAAGACTCAAGCAAGGAAACCCTTGGAAACTCTCAAGATAAGTTCCAAGGATAAGGATCTGCTTCATGCATACTCCTCTGACATTCAAGAGTTCAAGATGGCTGCAAGCAAAGTGGGTTTTAACCTTACTGACCCTGTTCTCAGAGAGTATTTCCTCCAAGGACTTTACCCTTCCATCTCTACCATATGCTTATCCCAATCCACCTTCCCCATTATCCTTGAAAACTAGTTAAAGGACTCATCCGAGTTTCATGCCCAGTTGCTTTGCATTAAAGGCCTCAACACCAGGGTCTTTGGGTGAGAAAGTAGTGATTCAGCAATACCAATGTAAAAGACTTCCAAGGATCCCTATGCCATGGACATTGATGCAATCACCCTTTCCCCCCAGAACCAAGCCAAGCATGTCCAAGAAAATAGGTGTTTTATCTGTCATAAGATAGGATGCTCTACAAGAAAGCACAAGAAAGATAACAACACTAGGAAGAAGTCCCCTTAGGTTTGTCCATCCACCACCATTCACACTACTAATACCACACTGGCTCCACCTCCTCACTCTCAGTTAGCCAAGTCTGTTGACACCCTGAAAAGGAAAAGAGTGCTCTTAGGATGAAATATTCCAAGTCCTTGAAGCATGCTTCAATAACAACAATCAACTGGATGCACAAGTCAAAGCAGTTGAAACTAAAGAAGCCCTTGAGGATTTTTAGATCAGAAGAAAGATTTGAAGGCATTTTTTCCTGTCTCTCACAAATTAGCTCATGTAACAATATTAAATGTGCATGTGAAATCCCTACTCATCCCTGTGTCCCTTTCACTACCCACAAGTGAGCATCTAGCTGACATAACTGCTCTCATTGACAGTGGAGCTATGAGTAACTTCATTGACCATGACCTGGTATAACAAAACAACTATCCTTGAATATGACTCCCCACCCCTATCCACACCTATAATATAGACAGCTCCCTGAATGAGTTGGGGATCATTCACTACAAGATCTCTCTCAATATCCAAATTGCTAGGATGATGGAACTGGGAGTTCCTTGTCCTCAATTGTGGAAAAGAAAATATTATCCTTGGAATGCCATGGCTCAAAAATGTCAATCCCAGAATTGACTGGTTGACAGGCTCCATCTCCATCTCCTCATTACCACAAACTCTCCTATTGAAAAAAAGCAAAGAGCTCTCTCTCGAGCAATACTACCTCATCCAATACCTTGGGCTTGACTTCGATAAACAAATTGCCCAATGGTCAACTGAACACTATGCACCTAAACCCCCTCCAGTCTATATATGAAAAACTACCCTCGTGTTATATACCGTCCTGACTCTGGCCCTCCGGAACTATCTCCAGTTCTCTTACCTCAAACTTTGATATATTCTCACTCAGGAGTTCACCTCCAACCTCTGGACTTCAATTATATTACACTTTCACATCTCTCTAACACTCTTACATTTTCTCCATTCCTTATTTGTATTAGATCCACTTTCTAATTATCTCCAAACCTGTGTCTCACTTAGTAGCACAGCTTTGGCTATGTTTCCCTCCATTTCCATTTTACTCATTTCCATTCTGCATTTACCAATCACTTACTAATGTGATGAACTCCATTAGTAATCCTATACAACTTCATAGTATATAAAGTGTAGATTTATGTATCTAGCTTTAGCTTTGTTATCAACTTTGATAAATCCTCCTGACCTCTGATTGTCTCTGACCCTCCTATCTCTGATCTTCCTTCTAAATCTGGGACACATGATGACCTACATGCTATCAAAAACATGTGGAGGTCAGAAAGATACATTTTTTTCCATTGTTCCTACTGTCCAATTCATCCCATACTTTAGGGCCAGTTAGCTCCTATCTATACCTAAATGACCCTAAATTCTCAGATTTTTCCTGATTCCTCCCATTGAGATATGACCTATTGTTTCTCCTATATATTTATGTACTAGTATACTAGTAAACTACACTAGTTTGTGAATAAGCACTAATCAGCTAGGTCTGCACAGCTTGGTCATGTGACCTCTGGCAAAGCTTAGGGGCTAGCCCAAATTGATACCCTGGCACTGCATGAAGTATGCAGGCCAAATCCAAACATGAGCTAGTTTGCCTTAGTTAGCTGGTTCAGTTTGGATTAGATTGAATAGAGAGTGACATTGCCCTTGGTAACCATGAAGATGCACAGCCTGCACAGCCATGCACAGGAATAAGAGGCTATGGCATTGGTAGCCAATAGCAGAAATCTCTCAAATGCTGTGAAAATGACCAGCCAATGGCAAAACCCTCTTAAGAACAGCCTTGGTGGCTGACATAGCCAAGCATAGCCACTTCCAATGAGTATAAAAGAAGCTCATTTCAGGCTGCTTTTGGCATCTCATTATCTTTTTTTTTCATTTCCCTTTTGAGATCACTCATATCATTTGATAGATCTTGTCTTCTTTCATAGATCTACTTCTATTACCACACAGATTAGGTCTAGATCCCTTCATAGTTTGTCAATCAAATTAGAAGGATCATCACCTACAGATCCATCAAGCAGATCGCATCAGGCCCCTATTACATAAGACCTGTCAAGCAGATCTAGACTCAGGGTCAGGCTTCTTATCTTCTATCAAACCTTAGGCTTGATTAGTACTTAGCAGAAAACTAAGCCATAGCCACTAGGATTAGACCACTTTCAGGTCGACCTTTTATTACATAAGCATATCATAGCCACTAGGGTCAGCCATTAGGCTACTGTAACCTAGATAAACCTAGTCTAGGAATATCCTAAATGCCTATCTACACTTATCCACACCATTTGTTCTTGCACTATTGTACCCAATACAGAGCATCCTATTAGGGAATTTTCCCACATGTTTCCCCTTATCACTCTCTTGCTAAACCATTAGCAAATCCATTATTACTTTCTACTCTAGCAAATGCCCTTGCTAGCATCATATCTCACTAACAGCAGAGTCTTATCTCTAGCTTTCTATCTAGGAAATTAGCTTATTAGCTAACCTTTCCTCACACCACACAGCACAGCCACCACATCTCTCCTTGTTTAGGAAATCACTAAACAAACTTTCCATAAGCTAGTTGTTATTGCAAGACTAGCACCAACAATAGCATTCCTCTAGTATTTGCTATTGCCTTTGTATCCCATAATTGAGACACAAGTCTTCACTAGGATTGCCAACCCTATTACCTTAGAGTCAGACTCAGTAAAGAAAGAACAACTGGATCACCAATTGGCTAAGTTTACCACTCACTCACTAGTGACTGTATACTTGTCTACTGTTTGATCTGATAGTTAGAGTTGTCCTAACATCAGCTTATAGCCAGATTGGATCCAGGGGAATAAGTATAGTAGGTTTACCTAGTACTTATTGACTTATTTCTGAAGGAACAACAATGGAGCCCACCGTGAGGGGTTGGTATTATATCTCAATACTACTCAGCTTAACAAAGCAAACTCTTACCCCTATCTTCCCTGCACACTCTAAACACATCCTATACACCCTCCCTACACTTCCCAAACCCTTCCCGTTACTCACCTAGCCACTATGACAAACACTAGCCAAAGTGGCAATACCACCAATACACATCCCCTGCCTGGACCAAACTTCCATGATGCACCTAAGAAGTTCAAGGGTAGCTATAGGAAGGTTAGGAGCTTCCTATGGCACTATGAAAGGCTACTTAGCCAGTGCAATATCACCTCAGATAAAGAGAAGTGCCAGCAACTCACTATCTATTGTAGTGAGAATGTTAATGAATTCATTTCTGTCCAAGAAGCCTTCATCAGCAATGATTGGGCAGAACTTAAGGCAAGCCTACTTGATCACTATGATGCTAATCAAGAGTCTACACATTTCAATCTAGGTGATTTGCAACACTTTGTAAGACGAAGTACCAAACACCAGATTGATTCACTTATGAATTGGAAGAAGTACCACTGGAACTTCACTAACATTGCACAATGGCTTAAGAATCAAGGTATCATTAGGGATAATGAGTTCCAAACCTATCTTTAGATGGGAATACCCAGATTGATGAGAGACAAGGTAGAAACCCTTCTCTTGGCTGGAAAGCCAGGATGTGACATATCCAAGCTATTCCCTACCAGTGACATCATCAATGTAATGGAGACCCTGTTCCATCGCCAGTGCTTTGATGCCAAGTGATTAAGGAACAAATACTCACATAGTTCACAATACAAGCACTATGAGGATAGTGAGTCTGAGGGTGCTAGTGACTTTGATGACCCATACTACTTTGGATATGAATCTAAGCAGGAAACAGACAGCAAGGATAAGGATTATAAGCCTAAGAAGACGTCCTCAAAGAAGGCAAAGGCTAAATCCCACTCCACATTATCTGAAGCAAAAGCAATCAAGCCTGAAACTACTAAGCCAAAGATGCTGCCAAAGAAAGCAGCTAAAGAGAATTCCATTAATGAGCTGGTAGCCAAAATGACCAAGCTCAGTCTTCAAGTTAATGAACCTGCTTATGCTGTAGCCTACTTCAAAGCCCTGACGATTATTAGCCCACTAGTTGGTAAGATATTTGTCATGCCAATAACCAAAGGAACCAATGGCAGGGCTAGTTGGGCCAGGCAAGAACCATCCAATAACAATTCTAATACCATCACCAACACCAATGATAATTGAGGACATGCTATGGCATACTCTCGATGCATAGGTTATGATGCAATAGACCACTCATTCTAAAATTGCCCAAGTATTAGGGATCTAACAGCTAGAAATCAGCTATTAGTGCTACCAGGATCAGATCAACCCCTACATAAAAGAGCTAATCAGACTATAATAGAAGCCTACCAGGAGGCTACATGATCCAGGAATGCTAATTAATATGCCAGCCACCTAGTAGCCATATATAGTGTAAAACCATAGGTGAGGATCTGCCTATTATATGGTACCCAAAGCTGCCAAAAGTGACTCCATGATGCCTGATGACAACTCCAGACTTGGGCTATATGCGGAGGACATGGACACAGACCTGGAAAGCATGAATGACATTGAAATGCAAGAGGACACTACAGAACACTACTATACAGCTGAAGATTCACTACACTACTCATATGCAGCTGAGTGCGCACCCAAACTAGCTACAATGACCCAAAAACAAACCTTCAATGGGGTCTACATACTCCTATCATGGTGCAAAGTGAATAAAACACCTAAGAATGACAATCAGTCACACACGCATCAGTCACAAATGAGTCCAGCCCAAAATGAAGTGGTACTCACTCCAAACACGCCCCACAGTAGAGCAACCCTGCCATGTATCTTGAAATACAATGCTGACACCACTATCAAAGTGTTGACACCTGTCAACCCTATGTGGGAACCGAATCAGCAAAGTCAAAAGAGAAACAATGACATACTGGGGAACTCCCCTGGTACAGCTGCTTGGCAGTCATACCACCTGAGAGCAAACCCCATGCTGAACATTGTGTGTGACAGGAACAGCAACATGCGAATGAGAGATGAGATGAGGGGAGTAAAGAAGGGAGGGGAGGGAACAAACATACCAAATAGGGTATGACAGTTCAACTCTGCCCCACATAATGTGACAGCTGTTGCACATGAACCTGAGAAAGTGGCACAAGCACAGAAGTTTCCACTGTCAATGTCATACAACCCCAAAGAATGCTGACTAAGCTACTCAAAACTCCAATCAGCTTGACAGTGGGGGAAGTATTAGGTAACTCACAGGAATTAAGCTCCCTACTAGTCAACCAAACCAAGCCTCAATTAGTCAGCCTGTCAAATGTTACACAAGTGGTGTCATACCATGTCAAGTCTGAATTAACAGATCTAGTGCAACCAAGCATGCTGCTACTCTGGATCTCCACTAAATGTGGAAATAATACCATCACAGCAATTGTAGATAGTGGGAGTGAAGTCAATTTGATTCACAAAGATGTGTGGCAAAGACTTCACGAAATCCCAGCTGATATGAGCCAGTCCATAGTACTTACAGATGTGAGCGGGGGCAAATCTGAACTGACTAGGTATATAAGAAACTTAGAACTAACTATTGGAGGTGTGATTACACACACCAATTTTTGGCTAAGTGAAATCTGCCCACCAGAACTACTACTAGGGCATGGTTGGCAATGCCAAAACCTTGCATTGATCAAGGAATGCCTTGAGGGAACATACCTAAAGTACTTGCACATTAACAGGCAGGAGCACACACTTGAAACACTTTCCTGCCTAATCCAGTAACGGTCAAACCCAATTGGGCACCAAGCTGTCTGACAGCTTCTGTGACAGGTGTCAAAATTAATGGACCTGTTAAACATCAGTGCCACAAGCCCGGCAATCTGGCCATGCCACACAAAGTGCGTGCCATAGCCACACCCTACTTCCCACCGAGTTGGGTATTCAACCTGACCCACTTTTTTACAAAAGAGGACCTTGATGAGAGGTTGTTTAAGGGCCTTATAATAGACTATAGTACTTGGACCCCAATCCCCACCCCCTTCTCAATGTCCCTATATGAAGTGTATAAGTCAGCGTTCCAGCCTGACCCTGATGTCCCAATCAATCCCTGGTATGGCCACTATCCCCCATGGGATTTTTGCCAATGCGCGAGTTGCCAGAACTCCAACATTAGTCAATGTTTCTTTCAGCAACTGTAGTGCTGACTTTCTGGTTTTAAACCCTGTGCAGCTCACCTTGCTGTGCCACATCATTAGCAACACAGTGGCCAACACATACCAATTAGTCTATCTAATCTCCACCGAGCTGCCACATGCCAGCTCTAACCCTAACCTTGCTAAGGTCGTTCTCCCCACATGTCCTCTCCCCAATGATGCTTAACGCATTATCTCCCCCATTCCCTTCACCTTTTACCCTCGCAACAAATATGTAATGATCCCTGCACCCTTTGTGCAAGGACCTTGTACAGGTCCTCCATTGTGCCACTGCCCCCACCACACCACCTCCTACTCCTCTCCTCTCTCCTATTCCTCTCCCTTTCATACCTGCCCCCAACTGCAGCCATAACCACCAGACCACCATCCTCAAGCATGAGGCCCCAGATGAAAACAAGGGAGATGACAGGGAGGAAGTTATGAATGTTGCAAGTGAGGTCACACAGGGCATAGGTAAGTGGGTCAACACCTGTTAGTATGAGCATACTGATAGCCTGCCTACTTACTCCCCAGCTCCCCAGATGGGTGAGGACAATACCAAGAACACCAAGGACACCCACACCAGCCTAGGTACCCCCTTGCTGGTGCAGCAGACCTGGTTCAAAGGCAGTACCCACACTTCGCCTCCTCCTCTCATTTCATCCCTCTCCTCCTACACCAGATCTGATAAGGACCATGTTGACATGCCAATGCTTGACTCCAATGGAGGACGAGGAAATGGCAATGACGACAATGCCAGCACCAAGAGCAACAACAACAGCACTTCAGTCACAACCACTAGGTCAGAATACCCAGTCCCATATCCTCAACTTCTTGGCAATCCACTCACCAAGCACACCCTCCTGGAATGCATCCAGTCTCGCCATCAATTCTCCTTTGACCCTATCACAACAAGAATATCAACCATCACCCACTTCACCCCAATCCCCTTCGATAAGGGGATTTTCAATGCTGATGAACGACACTACACCTCCCACCATGCTGCCTACAGTGGGCAGCTTGTTCCAACTGTCAAGTGGGCCATCAACCACCAACCCATTTCTTTCAATGGTCGTTTTCCCTCCCTCTTCCTCAGTCACGCTAATTGCATAGTGATTGCCCTCCTCTGCAACCTCTGCATTTTCCAGTGCAAGATCTGCAATGCGGATGGAATCCATCATAGTGAGCAGCTTGCTCACTTTTCTCCCAATGTCTATTTCACTCAACAGCCCTCTTATAAACTCCATGTTTACAGGTCCTCCCTCTGCCAACTACACTGGCCTTATCAGATGGCAGCACATTTTGCACCAGGAAGTCAACAATCTATTGCATGCAGTCCATACTGTACTGACCCCTGCTCAGTCTGTGGATTGCTTCCAGGACAACATTACCATGTATGCCATTCATGGTTACACTATTGCCCTGGTCAGAGTACTCCAGAGTGAATTCTTCTAATAGATTGCCCCCACTGCTAACCCACTCATTACCATTGCAGAAGCCAGATTCTTACAATCAGCAAGTGGCATCCTCCGTTTTTATGGACAAACAGTAGTTGCAGCCACCATTGACTTCATCCTACAGACATTGCTGCCAGACAAAGACCTCATTGCAACCCTTCTCACCTATGGCTACCTCAACAACACCACCAGTATGCCCCTTCGCAACAACCAAAGCAAAGGAGACAGTATCATCCATTGCAAGATCGTGGATCACCTGCTCAACAAGCAGAGTAGGTATTACAATACCTTTGGGGGCAAGGTGTTAGTGCCTCCCCCAAGCGTTCCTTCCACTTTGCAGGCTGTCCACATGCACTGATCATTCTATTCCATTTACTGTACTTATATCCACATTCATTATGCTCACCTTATCTTTAGTTACTACATCCATGATCGGATGCAAGGGACCCCATCTCACATCCAATACATCATTTCCCTGTGCTCTTATATCACAGAAACAGCCCTCTCCCATTTTGGAAGAGGGTAACATACTTAAATAGTTCTCTTTGTTTTTTTTTTTTTTTTCTTATTTTTCAGTTTCTGATATAACTACCTACAAGCAAGCATGAAATGAAGCTACACATGTATGTATGATAGGTATCCAATTGAGTGTAGCTGCTTGTACAAAATCTGCAAGAAACCTAAATCCAAGCCAAAACAACTAGTATAGACTATGGACTATGAACTATGGATAGTGGACTTGTGGCTTCTAACCCAGACATCTGGACCAAGTGTCATGGACATCACCAGATAAGGAAATACCTTATTGGACTTTGACAGCTGTCATACCTCGAGGTGTGACAGCTGACAGCTGACACATGTCAAGTGAATATGTTATATTCCTATGTAGTTTCACTTGCAAAGCCATCCCCTCATATTCATACATGAATGTATTGTGCCCAAGATCAATGTGGCAGCATGCTGCAGCCTTGTTCCTACTTGGTTAATATGACCTTGTATGTTCCATTCACAGATCAATCAACTGATGCCTTTATGGCATCCCACTGCTCCAGAATACATCAAGAGAAGCTGTCAATACGTAACAGCTAAATTCTTTATGAAACATCACTGGTAGCTATAGCTACCAAAGCATTGTGACTCAACCTAGCTGAAGTCATGTGTACTTAATGCACTTTGCATATAAGGACTGTGGATTGATCCCTAGACTTTGGAGACAATCCCTCTTCACAATTCCTTCCATACTGGGTAGGCAGGTATGCCATCGCCCCACTACAACAATATACTAACTATGCTCTAACCCACATACTACCTATAGCCCAGACTTTCCGCCAAGCGACCCAATGACTATGGAAGAGCATTGGCATTTGTGTGCTCACTCCTTGTTTTCTCTATACAAGGGCAGAGTATAACATCTGGCCAGGTGTGATCAATCCCAACACCTCTTTGAGTACAACTGACATCACCCACATGCAGATTAGTGACATGATCTCTGTTGCGTGAGTGTTGGTAATTGTCCCCCAATATGGACCTACTATTCGCTATGAATGTACTCACATCCACTATTGCCTGGGGTGTGGGTAATGGTGGATTGAGGTGACTGTATCCTACTAGGCACCTAGTACATACCATATCCCTGCATCCTATAATCCCACCACACTGTGACTGTAGCTCTATACTGATCATGTAGCCAAATAAATAGACCAACTGTGACTTGCAAAGCCAAATAGTTACATGGTCATGCACCCAATCACTAGGAATATTGCATAATAGCAACAAGTTTATCTGTTCCCTGTGCCACCCACTACTACAACAGTTTACCCAATCCTAACCACCTTAGCTTAATAACAGCACCAAGCCTAATCAATTAAAAATTGATATATAAACTACTGATTGGGAATTACAAGATAAGGATCACGTACACTCTGTACACAGGCAGTTGATAGCAAGTTAATCACTTAACAACAACATAACTTGAAGTCCAACCAATTGACTAGGATACTTGACACAAGTCTATTACTCCCTAAAGTCACACAACCCAAAGTACACACTACTGCCTACTTCTTATACTAGTAGCAGCAACATGAAGTACCTTGCTAAATGATCTAAGGAAGACCTACATCGCTTCCAAGCTGCTGTTGACACACTCAACAAGCAAAGATCCACCAAGCCTTATCATCCTACATCTACTAGGGGAAGGCTGCTCAAGCAAGCCCATAAACTCAACCACCAGTACAAGAAAGGACTTAACAAGCCAAAGTGCAAAGCCTAACTTGCTTGACATTCTATGTACATAGACACTGAAACCAAACATTCCCTTACTAACCAGACCACACAAATCCTATTACCCTTTTCTTTCTTTAAACTAATACAAACAAAACCTAACAAAACAAAACCAAGCCATAACAGTTCCTTATTATGAAAACCTATCACCTAGACCCACAAACCATAGGAGTGCTAACCCAATCTTCTGACCATTCTTGTAGTTCCTTTGGAGCCTATAAGAGGGTAGACAAGAAGATCAAACCTATAGCACAACCTACTTCTATTGAGTTCAAGGTCACTAGGACCATTCCATATAATCAATTGTTGAGCTTAGTACTACTCAACCCACAGTTCACCAAAGCACAACCTACACACAAGTTCACCCAATAGCACCTTGACAAGCTACTTGGGGAAATGCAGACAGACAACTTTCTTACCCCTGATGAATTACAGCTATTTCTACATGTTCTAGTAAAGAATGAGGCAGCTATTGCCTTTGAGGATGAAGACAGAGAAACCTTGAAGGAAAGTTACCTTACAAGATTCCACATGTACCATATGCCCCCTGGCAAGAGAAAAACATACCTATTCCTCCAGGGCTATGTGCCAAGGTCATAGAACTACTTCACCTTAAAATCCAAGCTAGAGTGTATGAACCTTGTCAATCACCATACAGATCCAAATGGTTCTGTACCTGGAATCAACAGAAACAGAAGCTTCAAATAGTGCATAATTTACAACCTCTAAACAAAATCACCATCAAAGAATCTTCTCTTCCTTCTAACTTGGATCAATTTGTAAACCAGTATTTGAGAGGAAAATGCTTTACTATACTAGATCTCTACTGGGGATTTGATGCTAGAAAGATGGATGAAGGTAGTTGAGACATGACTGCATTCTATACTCCATTAGGAATGCTTCGCATTACCTCCTTACCTACTACTGGCTTTACCAACTCACCCTCAGAGTTCCAGGAATGTATGGTATTTATCTTTAAAAAAGAGATTGTAAATCAAGTCATGAATATGTTTATAGATAATGTACCAATATGTGGACCACTTATTACTTATCGTAACAAGGAAGGGAAACCTGCTGTACTAACAGAAAGGCCTACCATATGGAGATATGTGACCTCAAAAAGTGTTGCAATGTCTAATCCTAACACAGTGTGCAAAGCACACTGCAAGCACCTATGGGAATCTCACTTAGCCTTGATGGAGCCAAAGATAGTACTCACCCTTGGCTACCAAATTGGTCCCAGGATCATGTGATTTGGCTCACAGGGTCCAGAGATATGCCCATGCTAAAATAGCAATGTCATTGCAATGCTTTTTGAGCTTTTGCTATAAAAGCTGGAATCTCAATCATATCAAGGATAATTGGCACTATTTGGCCCTACAAACAAAGGTACACATAGAAATATCATGTACAAGGTTGAAAAGGTTCACACACACTGCCACCATATCATGTGACTATTATTTATGGCTTTGAGCAACATTGGAATAACATTCGTGGAGTGAATCACACATTTGCCAATTGTGCCACTTGTGGTGCGAGTTCGTCCCTTCGTATGTGCAGAACAAGGGAGGGGAGCACATATATCCAAATGCTGGGAACACTTGGCGACATTTGTGGCTTCTAACTGCATAGGTTGCTTGTGACCTACCTCTGGGTTACTCTGAGCAGCCATTCTGACAGCTTGACGGACACCGACATCCCAGGGTATCACCTGCACAGGTGTACTAGCCAAACGACTCTGGTCCCTGCATTCATTGTTTGGATCGCCAAAGAGAGTGTGGTCGACGTACTCTGTCTGTTTGTTATGAGTAGTATGGGGTTCCCAGCACTTCTCAGGGAGTTCGCAAAGTGTTGAAATGATATGTTGGATGACAATGTCATGGGAGAAGAGTGCATCCTGAGTGAAGGCACCACTCGCATCGCTTCCGAGTGGTATGATAATGTCTTGCCAAAGGTTGTTCAGAAGTGGTATGATAGGTTGGAAATACGGTGAAATGTGCTGTAGAATGGACGGTACCCATGTAACATTGGATTGAATCATCACTGTCTTAAGGATACTTGGCTCTGAGGTGTTGAAAAGCTTGTTGAAGCACTTTTCAAGTTCTTGGTCTGGTTTCAGCTTGCCAGGCTTGTTATACAGGACTGAAATTCCAACGAGAATGTAAAAGAATGATTCCAAATTATGGAGTTCATTGTGAACAACTGGTTGATTGGGACCTGCCATGACCAGCTCCAATGACATCCAAGACCAAGTACCCTAAACTTTGGTTTAGCTTCACATTGAACACTACATGGAAAGATGAACTTACTGTTCAATAAAGTGGATTTGCATCATTGGTGCTGTGTTTGTCTTCATGTGGGTCTGTTAACACTACAACATTGTCTTGATAGGAGAGCTGTTTGGTTGGGACCAACTTGGGTGGTTCCCTTGAACCAATTGGCTTGACATATACACAATTACTGCCAACTCAACAGGAGCAGGCGAGGATACTACAAGTGAGAAGGGAAGAGATGTGGGAGATGCAGGAAGAGATGTGGAAGAGGGAAGAGATATTGGAGAGGAAGAAGGATTCACAGGAGGGGTTGATGGTGGGGTTGATGGTGCCATGGAAGGGGTTGAAGGTGCTGTGGGAGGGGTTGATGGTGGTACACTATGGGTTGATGAGGATGAAGGCGCTGCCTTCTCCGTGCTAGTGGCTGATACAACAGGGATTGCATAGCTCCAGTTGGCAAGGATTCCTCATTACTGGAGCGTCGATATTTTTTCAGACAACTTGAGTTGCAACTCAGGGGATAGAGCAGTCATGAGTGTATGGTGATCACTTTATGGGGTGGTTATAAAAGTGAGGAGCAAGTTGATAAGACTAGTGTCGAGTCAGTGCAGAATTCCAGCTTTTTCTAGAGCATCCTTGTGTGCTGAAGGGACCTGATTAGAGAAACCATATCCTACAAAGGAACTAAATAAAAATGGTGCTTACCGACAACAAAGTCCAGAAAAGAGATGAGGAGCTCAGCAAGACTCCAAAAATCTGTCATGAGTGAACTGACTGGCTCAGTAACCAGGTGATACAACATGTGTAGCTGATATTTCCTCTTGTGGCTAGCGTACTGGTCAAGGATAACTCGAATGATATGAGTAGATTGGTTGAGCATGGTCAGTTTGTTGCCCACATCCTTGTTGTAGCATTTAGTGGGGACTTGCCCCTCATAGATTAGAGTCGGGACACCTTGGATCCCAGCTTTGTTGAGTATCTGAAGGATAGCGCCCTCCATATACTTGCAGAGGGGGTTGTTCCAGCCTGAGGTGTCCTTGACAGCGACAGGAGTTGGCCAATCAAAACCCTCCACAATGTCGCCCTTCCATACCGTTGTGCCACTGCCAAGTAGGTTGTCAGAGATGAAGAGTAGCCTTGTGAGCTCAATCCAGAGTGGGGTAGGCTCGAGTCCTTTGCATATGGTTACCCTTAAAGCTTTTTGGGCTGGTCCATGTCCCTTCTTCTTCCAGGCAATGGTGGTATCCAAGCCAAGAATGTCTGGCTTGTTGTGGTAACAGGACAGACCAATGAGGATGCATACTAAGAACAATTCTGGTTGTTCGTTGATATTGAGGCTGCAAGTGGAGATCGACCCTCCATGATTGAATAGCATGAAATATATCTTGAAGCTGAGGATGTGGATGGACAGAGCGACATGGCGGCCATCTTGCATGAACAAGAGACAGGCCGATTTACTGGCAAGTTTGATATAGGACTCCTTCTCAGTGGATGTGTCGGCCTTACTTTTCACCTCACAGAACGACATGAGGTGTGGCCAGCTGTCACCGTTACTTTCAAATAAAGAAATGTTGGGCTTTCTCTTGTAGTCTAGTCCGAAACCCTTGAGAGGTATGGTGGATGAGTCGGCATTCCATGAGCTTGAAGAACCAGTGAGCGGACATACTAGTAGTACACGCCAATCAACAGTAACCTACAGATATTCCAGGCTTGTGGCTTCTTTGACAGATTGGAGCACAGTATTAAAGAAAAACGCCAACAGGTGCTCACGTTTGAAGCTTGCATCGGGGGCAAGGTTGGGACATCTTGAATTATCAAGCCAGTGCTTCGATGGTATGCATAGGCTGTCTAAGAGGCTAGTGTTTCTGTGGGACCCAGAAGCGACTGTTGATTGAACCGTGAGTGGTGGGGACACACCATACATGCCACAACCCTCAAGATATCACAATACCTGAGACATCATATACAAGTCTGACATAGTGGCCCTCTCTCTCCAGAGTGGCGCATTTCTGGAGTATATGCTCATCCAGAAATAGATATTCCAGGAGCTCTTTGCTCTCCTGTTCACTCAACTCCCAGTGCGTTGCCTCTGAGTCGGTATCGTTTTGAGTAGGTCATCCATTGTACTGTGCAACAAATCAGTTCTAGGGGCCCAGAGATCTGGGGCCACATGACTCGAGAGCTGTAGATATTCCATAAATTCCCCAATTCACCTTTATCCATGCGTGAAAAAAAAACTCACACATAGGTTGTTGAATGGTGTTGCATAAGGGAGTGACTACAATCAATAAGGTCAGATCTGAGGCTGTGCTTTTATCAGGCACTGCATGAGCAATTTACCCCTGCGAGCTGAGGCTGCTTGTTGAACTTCAACTCAGAGGATGGGGGTTGGTCACCAGCCATGACAGTGGGGGTGAGTGTTACATGGACCTAGTCATCCTCGACAGTCTTAACTACATGCAGAAAGAACTCAGTGTTTTGGCTGCCTCATGTCAGATTATTACTGTTAATGTACTAGTATGACACATGATGACACTCATGGAAAGATCTATCACATGCAGGATAATTCACCTAAGTTTGTACAATAATGTCGGCAATTGAGGACATGATCTAAATAAGTACATGGGGAGATAACAAGAAGAACAAGCAATCAACATTCCCCATAACATCATATTGACAACATGTGGTCAGTACTTGGCAAGAACTAAATGATGTATGGGGGAGATAATGAGTAATAGAAGTTCTTCATCCAATACTTATTTAGCCAGAATTCAGTATTTAGCTTGTAGCTATTCAACTTGGTCAAACATGAATTGGCTTGATGACCGAAGTGTGGGATTAAATGAGCAGGAGAATGGACTTGGGTGAGTGGAATCACCTCTGAGTCCCTGAGGAACTGGCCATCCGCTCGCATTGCACACTTCAACAAGTGCATTCCAGTCAGTGCCAGTGTGCTCGTATTTGTGGGATTGCCTTGAGGTACAATACAAAAGTGCCAGATGTAGGTGAGGAACAGGTTCGAGGATAGAACATGGAATACAATCCTGAGTTGAGCGACCGAGTGGCCTTCAAGGCCGTGTTTTGGCCAGTTGCTCTCATCCTGAGGGCCAACAATCACTGAGTCATACTGTCCATAGGGATTCGTAGCAGTTGGGGAGATGGTGTGAAGGGTCTGCGGGAAATCTAATAGGTTTGTGTTCTGATACATGGCTAGCTGAACGTGTACCCTCTGCCAAACTTGAAGCCTCAAATCAGCAGGATATTCTTGACCCAAAAAAGTAGTGACTGCTGACACCAGGTCAGGAAGCCCATATTTCTGGGTGGCCTCCTCAAGGGTCAACCACAGGGAGGGCTTCATCGTGAGATGGAACTCCATTGTACTGGTCACAAATGTTCTAAAGGGCTAGGGGGCGAAGGGATGAAAGCCATGGACGAGAGCCGAAGAGATGGCAAAGTAGTTGATGATTGGACATATCAGGCTTGGATAATTGACAATAGCATGCCTTTCAGCATCAGGCTCATGATCTTCATCATTGTTGCAATCATCGTCCTTGTCCACCACCATACATTCCTCGATGTAGGTGGCAAGATCAAAATGAAAGCACTTCTCGAGTCGATTGAGGTGACACGTGATCTGCATCGAGTAATTTTGATTATTCCCTGCGCGGGCTGGCACCTTCATCTCTTGGACGTGTGCATGCTCTGTAATGTCAGCACTCCACTGCATCAGCGCCCCTGACTGATGGATGCTTGGAACTTGAATGACACTCTGTAAGAGCTCAAGCTTTGGTATTGCCCAGTTGTCGCATGCACCATGATGGATGACTGCCTCTTTGTGGTCATGAAATTCTTGCAGCGCGTCCGTGTCATATACCATCCTCACTCCGACCCTCTGGAACCATCTCCGGTTCCCTCACCTCGAACTCCAATGCATTCTCGCTTGGGAGTTCACCTCCGACCTCCGGACTTCCGCTACATTACACTCTCGTAACTTTCTGACTCACTTACGTTTACTCCGTTCCCCTTTTGTACTAGATTCGCTTTCTAATTATCTCCAAACCTGTGTAGCACAGCTCCGGCTATGTTTCCCTCCATATCCGTCTTACTCATCTCCGTTCCGCGTCACGGTTTACTAATCAGTTACTAATGCGATGAACTCCGTAGTATATATAGTGTAGACTTCATGTATCTAGCTTTAGCTTCGTTATCGACTTGACGAATCCTCTTGACCTCCGAACGTCTCCGACCCTCCTGTCTCCGACCTTTTCCTAAATCCGGGACACGTGACCTAGCAAGGGGGCAGCACATAAGCTGAACCCGAAGTCCCATTACGTCCACAACTCCGGAGTTCCGGAGTTCGACCCGGAGGATTGTACGGTCCTAACAGTCCATGACTCTTTGGAGCAATTCTGTGGTAAATGTCAGTGCCTGGGTGAGGTATTGGAAATCGACTAGGGCATGAACTGCAATGAGAAAGCCCTGCAATGCTTTTCCAGCCACAGCGCCTATGATGTAATATTGAATCACCCAATGATCACAACTGGTTACTTGCTTTAGCATGGAAATTTCTTCGTCAAAGGCTCAGTACCCCACTGGTGTCTGTATGAGAGAGAATCGGTAGTCTAACTTGCTGGCTCCCACCACATGGATGCACCACTGGATGTTGTGGTCCCAGGCGAATTGCAGGAAATGGTGCAAGACTTCAGAGTTGATGAAGTCACAGGGCACAGATAACAGCCATCCATTCCAGAACAGGTCAACTACTACACCATTTAAGCCCAATCATTTAATGACATTGAGAAATTTGTTGAAGTCGGTTGGGGAGTGTTGTTTTGAATGGCAATGAGGGTCTTATCTGTCGTATGGGACTTGTGTCGGAAAGGATCCCCGGAATTCTTCGAGGTAGCCATGGTGATTGACAAGACTTTTGGTCCGGTTGCAGCCAAAAGGCTTTCCTCAGGGGTATTGGCAATCCATGAGGCTATTGGTGTAAAGCAGTACCATAGATTGCCTACTGGATCGCTCATTATCACTCCTATGGCCACTGCAGCTCTGAGGGGAGCTAAGATGATATTGAGTGCCTGGTGTACTAGGTGATCTTGAAGAAGACCGTGAATGTGTGATGTTTTGTGTGTGAACTTGGCAATGGGGAGCAAAGCGAGGAGAAGATAGGCATGGAGGGATGTTTTGCTGTGAATACAAGCATCAATATTAGTGAGGCTGATTAGGAGAGGGTGTGCCATGCGATTTCCACTAATGATGGAAATATGTATTAGTCTTGTCGGATGAAAGGACTACCCTGAGAAGAGTAGAACCATTTGGAAGCTCCCCCTATTAAACATCAATGTAAAGCTACATAAGTATGAATACAAAAGTACCTGCATCTTCCATGCGCAATCTCCGCTCAACCACTCATTGTACACTCAACAGATCTTCGTGGCGCTCGTCCAGACTTTTCTTGGAATGAAGGAGATGCCAGTGTGTGGCTCAAATAAAGGATGACTGAGGAGCACCTGCAGGCACTCAATTGGGTTGCAATAAAAGATTCGGATGGGCTTTTTCATAGGATAAGAGGGTTTCAGTGTTTTGCATACCCATTGGGGGCCACGAGGGAGTATCTAAGTTGGGCATTTGGTATGTTCTGCATTCTTTCCTTTGTTTTCATTTGATCAATTCATCCAAAGCACCACTGCCATACCACGACTGCTGTCCTTCCATTGCATTCTGGAACAATAGCAACAATGAGCTCACTCCAACTTGCGTGCCAACACTGATGGCCAGACTGTGATGCAAAAACCATCCGAGCCTGTGCCTGAACATGAGTCCGACCCTATATGCAATATCTCACTTCACGTGCAGCGGCACCTCAGCACAGTAATGATGCAACGTCCACCCCTACACTGCATGTCGCAATGTTCCCGTCAGCCTCTTCTGAATTGGGTTCCTCCACTTCGACCTCCACTCCTGCACCTATGTCCATGTATATGCCTATGCACCATTATCAGTCTTCCTTGGCGATGTACACATCTGGGGCATGGCCATGTCAGATGTGCCAGATCCCACCACAGCGGGTGCCATATCCAATGACCTATGCCAGCTGTTATCCCATGGTGATGCAAACGACTGGTGGATCTCCCACACAGAGTATGGGTGCACAGGGCAAGTATCACTCTCCATTGCAATGGTGGCAGCCATACATGGGTCTAAGGAACTAACAGTGATCCCACAGGATTGTCTACTCAACCGCATTCGATGCAGTCATGGTTGAAAGGTTGTTGCATGGTTGAGACATGAAGTTTAATCAGTAAGTTCAATGTATCATTTCATACTCGAGTCTTGTTAATCATTTGGCCCACAGAGACAAAACTGCTCAAAACCAGTTGCAAGATACCCCTTGGTCATAAAGACAAACTGCTGGTAGTAAACAGCAAGAAGATACCCTGTGACCAGTGCAAATTCACGGTGGGCTTTTGTAAGCAAGATGACATGGTGTGTGTCTAGGACAGCACATGAAATGATGCTGTGCATCTCAAGAAAGCCCATCATTTGTCCCTACACTGGAGATATTCAATGCCAAGGACAAACTGATGACAGTCAAGCATGAGGACTGGCCTGTTATTGTGAACCCCTCGACATCATGCAAGCTCCAGTCTGGGGATAAGATCACTATTGTAGCTGGGATATCCATTGAGTGCGTCCCATCTCTGAGATATGTATTTGCACTATCTGACCGCAGTGGTAGGGTTCAATGGTGATGTATAGCATACTTCCTTCCCCCCGCACTGTATCGAAATTACCACAAGTATGGAAGGCTCAAGGACAACGACAGCAACAGCACAGGATCAGTGGGAATACTCACTGATAGCAGTACCAAAGGTAGAAGAGATAGGGTAGTGATGAAGTTGGTGTAAGGGCCTGTATAATCCTTGGAGTGATCTGACATGTGGGAGGTCAAGAGCATTTAGATTGTACAATGGGCAAAAGCCTGGACTATATACTCTTTACAGTTTGTTTGTATCTATGTACAACTACAGTAGGGCAGGTACATGGAATGTTCTATGATGTTCCATGGAGGTGGATTATTCATCAATGATGTCATGCGCAGTATGTGCTGACTGATCATGTTATCTTATGAGTCATCACCATCATGTCACCACAGAGATAAACAATAAGGACCTAGACCGTGATAAGGTGATCCGAGTCTAGACCATGCTTACTAATAAGCTTTGATCGTGACTTAGGAGCATATCCTTTTCAGTCTAAGCTTAGTCATCATCTGTGATTTCGACACACTGTCTCTACCATCTATATCCCATGACAATTGTGTGGCATTGGGTGCATACTCTAAATGGGTGCTATGTGCTCTTGAGTTATAGCAATGATTCTAGGTATCGGTCACATCACTTCTCCAAGCTCGTTGGCAATGCACCACCTCACTCCCAAGTATGAACTCACCATCCCATTGACTATGTCCTTGCTATCAGCTACTCAGCTCATGAAAGTGGAATAGTCGCAAGAGCTCCTCTGGCTAGGGATGACGCCAGACGAGAGCCATTCATTCAAGTTGGTATCATTGGAGCAGACCTTTGTGCCACCCCCAGAGAGGAAGTATAGGCCAGTTTTTTCATTGTCCTGGACAACAGCGATCAAGTTGATCAAGTTCTGGGAGCTGAACAAGGAGAGATTGCATCTCTTCGGGGGGGTATTGTTTCATGCTGCTTAGTGAGGTGGCTGGACAAGTTGATAGCGACTGGTTCAAAAGCTCCCCATCCCCTTGTTGAAATGGTAGTATTCTATTTCTGGAATTCTATTACTAAGCTACTGTTTCTGGAAGAAAGGTCTAGACTCTCCTTATTTTTTTTATCTCATTATGCTATTCCTTTTACTCATCATATGAGTCAGCTATCTCTTATCATATGACATCATAGATAAGGTCCATATAGTTATTGGATGATAACAATAGTCCTATCACATGACCTTCAATCATGTTCTAGAACATTTCCTTTTACCTACAGTAATAACAATAGGTACAAACACACTGTAGAGGTATATAAAGCTGGGACTTATTCCCAGAGACAATAAGTCATTTTCATTCTTTAATTGTTACTTCCACTGTTCACTCCTCTCAGTCCCTCACTCTAGTGTAAGTCTCCTATACTAGTCTCATCCCTTCATTGCACCTGCGCCTAGTGGAGTCATAGCACTTCGTTACCCCTTACCCTCACGTCTTCGACAACGCAACTGATAACTTTTCCGGGGAAGTCATTTATCCCCCTCCCCTTGTTCCAGATCAACTCCCCAAGCCCTCACACTGCAGCCTTCTTATCCACAAAGTTAGCCTTCTCGTTGGGCTCACACATGATGACGCCCACCCTTCTCCTGACAATCATTGTCCCCCTTGTTCCTGCTCCCCCAATCCAAGTGCACAACACTCCCACTCAACATCACCCCCACAAAATCCCTTGCTCCTGGCAAGCTCAAGCATGCTGGCATGAACTCACTTTATTTACCCAATCATCCCCCATGCATCCCAGAGATGGCCAATAACAACCATGCCTCCCCACTGGCCAGATCAAGAGACCCTGCAATGCCCATCCCTCGCTATAAGAATACTGATGCTCCCTGTTCTTCTCTGTCCCCACATCAACGCCAAGGACAGGTGTTTCACATTGACCCACCTTCAAGTTACTTGCACCCAGCTGATCTCAATGAAACTTTCTGCCATCCTTGTCAACCTCTCCTGAAACCTCCGCCCAACCATTCTTTCTCTCTTGATAAACTGGAATACAATCTGTGAAAGTTGGAGGCACATGCACCCTGTAACCATTGCAAGTTGCACTTTGAAGGATCACCCTCCAACCATGTCTCAGAGTACGAAGTTTCACATCAGTCCCTTCCTCCTCCCCCATGCTTGAAGCTAAAGTAGTCAAGCCACGAGAAGTCACAATGCACATCACCACAAATTGCGCATCCATGTCACTTGTCTGGTCCTCCACCCATGCCAAGACCAATACCGCCTCACTATGTTGTGCTACCAGTCTCTCATCAGTGTGGACACACTGATGAATGTGGTGATCCATGTGGATGCCTTGCTAGTTAAGGTGGCTTTCTTTTACACCTCTTTTCTGGTTTGTTCTGACTCTGGTTTTAGATGGTGCTGCTGAGTGAATCCCCACCCCCAGACTTTGTTCTGAATACCCATCTGAATGGACCATCACTACCTGCTGAGCCAGAAAAGACCCACGCAGAGACGAACAACATTTCTTGCAAATCTCCCTCTTCTCCCACTGGCATGCTGTATGGCTGGTCTATTCCACCACCCAACCAAGTATGCAGACGTCTGATCCTCTGACTCGCCACCTGATCTCACCTCATTCAGTCTCTCCTCTGTCGTGCTCAGCCTCCATCGAAGACTGGTTCATGCCCTTGTTGACCCTGCTGCATGTTCCACCACACAACCGAACAAAGTCAACAAGTTAATGATGACAAGTGAAGACCTGGGCTCTGTGTCACCTTGCTATCGTGCCCACTCATGCGCTGCTGCTACTTCTGTTCATTGCATGCCATAATAACAAAACCCTTGCCAACCCCATCACCCACCCTCCAGACAGACTGACAACGTGACGAAGAATTGTCACGATGTCACTGGTGTCGTGCCCCCTCTAGAGTGATGACAATGATTCTCTCATCAACCACTGTCCCTGATCACTGCATGGTATGACAAATACAAACAAAGTACTGTCATCTCGCTTCTGAAGTGTTGGCATTACTTCCTTCATCCATCCATTGGTGTCCCAATCATTAATTGTGTGTGTTTCCGTTGAGCCTCCTTGTCCATTTCGTCTCTCACTTCCACATCAGAAAGAGCAGTGTTGAATCTAGACATTATGAAGGTGTGCAGCGACCACACTTGGAGCGGAGCCCCCTTGACTCAAGTTTTAATTGCCACCACTGCTGTTCTTTGGTGGCATCCATCCCAGCACTTGGGCACAGCCAGGCAGCAGTGAGTATCACTCGAGGATCCTGTCAACAAGCATTGGCAGCTCAGCGCTGTGCCCTCCTGTGTCACCTTCTCACGTGAGGAGGAGGAGGATGTGTCAGTGGATGTGCAGATGCCCCACATCCAAGTCAACAGTGTCAACACAATGTCCCTGCTATGTTGCCACCTCACACAATGAGGATGATGGTAGATGAGTAGTAGATAGAGTGTATTTGTTGAGCCCTACTACTACACTATGGATAACATGAAGCCTCAGGGTCATTCACCAGTAGTGACAGCAGTGACAGGTGGTGACAGTAGTGACAGCATTGACAGGCGGTGACAGCAGTGTCACTAATCACAAGCGAGAAAGCTTGCTGCCAATTTGGTATTGACAGCCAGTGACAGTCTGTGATAGCCTGGAGCCAATCGGATACCTGTTCCCTTGGCTAAGCTGAAGGGTCGGTTTGCTGATGATTTGCATCAAATGGACACTCATGTGGCCAATATTGCGATAAATACCAGCAAAGATACACTGGTTAATCCTAATGGAATGTTGGTTGATTCTGATGGCATGGATGCCACAGACTATCATGGTAACACCTACAACGAGGTTCTGGACTGGGGAGAGTACAGGGAAGATGACAGCATGGACGTGGCTGGGCCGTCTAAGCTGGCAAAGCATGATGACCAGCCCTTTCATTCCGGGTCCTGCTCAAGCAGCTCTAACACAAGTGGGACTGAATCTTTATAGGGATTCCAAAGAACACCAAATCTTAATGGCAGATCCTCCCACTGTTAAGTTGAGGATCATGGTTACTGTGATGCTAGTTACGATGATTATGAAAATGATCATTCCTGTTATGCTGTAACTGATTCTAAGAAGGAAGATAACAACTCTTGGTTAGTCAATTCCAGTTGTTCAGCTCATATGTCCCCCTTTAAAAAGGATTTTATGTCTTTGGGAACTAATGTTGAACACTGTCAAACAGCTTTGGGAGATCATCCATATTTATGGACCAGGTATAGTGGTCTTATGGATCTTTAATGGGAAACAGCATCACAACCTGACCTTATCAGAGGTTTGGTACTCGCCACACAATACCTGTCGGTTGTTATCAATAACCACCCTTACAAGGTCTAGTTTCACATGTACGATAACTGACAAGACTCAGTTTTGAAACTGTAAAGGCTGTCTTATTATTTCCACTGCACAGCAAAATAAGAAAGACACACTATTGGTTCAAAATGGAAATGCTGGATACTTCTAAGGAGTGTAATAGCCTTCAGGATGATTCTTATCATTTATGGCACATGCGATTTGGACATTGTTCACATAACGCATTAAAACATGCCTTTTGACATGTCAACAGTATACCTGCTCTTAAACAGCCAACTGACTGGTCTCCTTGTAAAGGTTGCCAATTGTGCAAAGCTACACAGACCCCTTTCCCTCCCTCCAAGTCATTCCTTGGAACTAGTTCATACTGATCTTTGTGAGTTCCCTACTAGGTCTCATGATCAGCATCATTAGATGCTGACATTCCTGGATAACTATTTGAGCTTTGGCTCGATCGTCTTCTTGAAGTGTAAGTTGGATGTGGCTGGGATTTTTCAATCTTGGCTTGCTTGGGCGGAACATCATTCTGGGAATAAACTGTCTTGGCTATGTTCAGACTGTGGGGGGGAATATATTTCCTTGGACTAGGTATAGAACACAAGAAAACAGCCCCTTACATCCCTCAACAAAATGGCAGAGCTGAACAGTTTAACCGCACTATACTTGAGAAAAAAGAGGCAATGAGACACCATGCTTGTCTGCCACCAATCTTCTGGCAAGATGTGGTAGAAACAGCTCTTCATATCTATAACCAACAACCAATGCACTGTTTAAACTGGAAAACACCAATAAGTCAATAGGATGGTAGTAAACCAGACATTTCTTACTTCAGAACGTTTGGATGTCTTGCTTATGTTTTTGTTTCCAAAGAGCAACAAAACAATAAACTAGCCCCAAAAAGTGAGATCATCACTTTCATAGGCTATGAAAAGGGCACCAAAGGATATCACTTCTGGTCTCAAGCCAGGAGGAGAGTAATTATCTCTCACAACACCACATTTGATGAGAATGTTTTCCCTCACTGTCCCAATTAGAAGAATGCCTTACCACCTTTACCCCCTAATCTAGAAAATGAACAAAACGATACCAGTATTGATGATAATGGTGACAATGATAGCGATGGCTCTCAGGATGATAATGTCCCACCTAGATATCAACCACATCATCCCCATCAGGGTCCAGTCCCACAGTAGCAACAGCCTCCTGCTCACCCTAATGAAACACCTCCTGAACCTCCTAAACGATAACCTCGTATTCGCATTGAGGAAGTTGATGACGAGGATCTTCCTAGGAACAAAAGTAAAGCTAAGGCTAAGGAGGCAGCTCCTAGAGCGGCACCTCCACAAAAGCCAGCTAATCCTCCTAGAGAAGAAAATGTGGAACCACCTCTTGAATGACCGGGATCTTCTACTCCACCTTAACGGAGACTTGCCATTCCTTATCCTTATAGATGTCCTCCTATTGCTTGTCCTCACCCTTGAGGCGACATGGAAATATGAAGATGAAGCAAACATATTCCTAAATGGAATGTTTCTTCAAGCTCCATTTATGAAGATCAAACTCCTCTGGAGATCGAAAGGGACATTCAAAAGGAATGAGACTTTGTTAAGGACATTTTAGAAAAAGGAAGGCATAATCATCAAGGACCTGTCCACAATGAGAAACCTCCTCAAGCAGGACCCTCTAACAATGCACCTATGAGAGAACCTATACAGGAAGATGCACCTCAACCAGATGCACCACAGTTTGATCCAGGTTCTTATAGAGAACCTTCACAACAAGAGGAAAGCAATGATGAATCTTCATTCACTCAAAGATCTTTCACTAATCTTCTAAGTCATGCAGTAGAAGTCAATGATGTGCCCAAACACTTCAAAGACATATACAAACTACCCAGAGATGAACAAAAGAAATGGATTAATGCTTGTGATAAAGAAATGAAATCAATTAAAGATTGCGATGTTTGGGAACTCATGGATAAACCAGCTAATCGAAAGACTGTAAAAGGTCGCTGGGTCTTTGTTTGAAAAAGCAATGGCCACTATAAGGCTTGCTTTGTTGCTAAAGGCTTTACACAAGCCTATGGCCTAGATTATGAAGACACCTTCTCACTGGTTGCAAGATTCGAGACAGTAAGGACTCTTCTTGCTCTAGCCGCTTTAAAGGATTGGGATATTGAGGCACTCAATGTTAAAACTGCTTTCCTATATGGATGACTAGACAAAGAGATATATTTCGAACAACCTGAAGGGTATGTCCAAAAAGGTCAGAAATCTAAGGTTTGGTGCTTGAAAAGAGCCATTTATGGCCTCAAGCAAGCCTCCTTGCAATGGAACAAGGAGCTACACAAATCACTCCTTTCATTAGAATTTAAGCGATGTGTAACTGATGCTGGTGTTTATTTTCACTTTGCAGGTAATGATGTCATCATTTTTATTGTCTATGTTGACAATGGTCTATTCACTAGGTCTAATCCTAAACTCCTCAAAGAAAAGAAACAGGCATTCATGAAGAAATGGGAATGCAAAGATCTCAGTGAAGCCAAAGAGTATCTTGGTATGTGCATCACTCATGCTCACAAAAATAAAACCTTGATTCTCGATCAATGTGCATACACTGAGAAAGTCATTCAACGCTTTGGTTTAGATAAAGCCAAAACAGCTAGAACTCCTTTTCCTACTAGTTATCAACCAAGCACTAACAAATCAGATCCTAACCCTGAACTTCACAGTTGTTATTAGTCAATCATTGGCTCCCTGCTTTACATAATGCTTGGAACAAGACCAGATATTGCTTTCACTGTCATAAAGATGTCCCAATTCTCTGCTAATCCATCAGAAGTACATGTCAAACATGCCTTATATATTGTTCGATATTTAGCTTCTACTCCAAAGCTGGCACTCAAGTTCAATGAATCAAGTCAAGAAGGTTTCATCACCTTCTCTGATGCAAATTGGACACAATGTGTTGTTAGCAGAAAATCTGCTACAGGATATCTGATCTTCCTCACAAATGGACCCATATCTTGGGTATCACAACGACAAAAGACTTTGTCATTGTCATCTACTAAAGCAGAATATAAAGCCATGAGTGAAACTGGATGACAAATATCTTGGCTTAAGTTACTATTCTTTGAAATCAGTTTTGAGATTCCATCCATACCGATGTTCTGTGACAACCAAGGTGTGATGTTTCTTGCTGAGAATGACAAGGTAGAAGGTTGAACAAAGCATATTGATCTTTCCAAACATTATGTGTGTGAATGCATAGCTAATGAGAAAGTCAAGCTTTTTTATATCAAAACAGCCAAACAATTGACTAATATGTTCACCAAAAATCTACCTGCTCCACAGCTTGAACAATTATGTTCAGCAATAGGTATGACATCTTTGTTACATTCATTATGAGGAGGAGTGTCGAAACCACAGATAATGACTAAGCTTACACTGAAAGGGATATGCTCCTAAGTCAACAATCAAAGCTTATAAAGCATGGTCTAGACTTGGATTACCTTATCAATGGTCTAGGCCTTTATCGTTTATCTCTGTGATAACATGATAGTAATGACATGATAGTAATGACTCATAAGATAACATGATCAGTTAGCACATGCTGCATTGTCATTACTTTAGAAATAAGTCAATAAGTACTAGGTAAACCTACTATACTTATTCCCCTGGATCCAATCTGGCTATAAGCTGATGTTAGGACAACTCTAACTATTAGATCAAACAGTAGACGAGTATACAATCGCCAGTGAGTGAGTGGTAAACTTAGCCAATTGGCGGTCCAGTTGTTCTTCCTTTACCGAGTCTGACTCTAAGGTAATAGGGTTGGCAATCCTAGTGAAGACTTGTTCCTTGATTATGGGATAGAAAGGCAATAGCAAATTCTAGAGGAAGGCTATTGTTGGTGCTAGTCTTGTGATAATGGCTAGCTTACGGAAAGCTTGTTTAGTGATTTTCTAAACAGGAAGAGATGTGATGGCTGTGCCGTGTGGTGTGAGGAAAGGTTAGCTAATGAGCTAATTTCCTAGATAGAAAGCTAGAGGTAAAACTCTGCTGTTAGTGAGGTATGATGCTAGCAAGGGTATTTGCTAGAGAAAAGATTGATAATGGTTTTGCTAATGATTTAGCAAGAGAGTAATAGGGGGAAATGTGTGGGAAAATTCCCTAATAGGATGCTTTGTACGCTGACAATAACAGATGATGTAATGCTCTGTATTGGGTACAATAGCGCAAGAACAAATGGTGATGATAAGTGTAGATAGGCAGTTAGGGTATTCCTAGACTAGGTTTATCTAGGTTACAGTAGCCTAATGGCTGACCCTAATGGCTATGATAAGCTTATGTAATGAAAGGTTGACCTGAAAGCGGTCTGATCCTAGTGGCTATGACTTACTTTTCTGCTAAGTACTAATCAAGCCTAAGGTTTGATAGAAGATAAAAAGCTTGACCCTGAGTCTAGATCTGCTTGACAGATCTGTAGGTAATGATCCTTCTAATTTGATTGACAAATTATGAAGGGATCTAGATCTAATCTATGTGGTAATAGAAGTAGATCCATGAAAGAAGTATAGATAGATCTATTAAAGAAGAGAAGATCTATCAAATAATATGAGTGATCTCAAAAGAGAAAAATGAGATGCCAAAAGCAGCCTGAAATGAGCTTCTTTTATACTCATTGGGAGTGGCTATGCTTGGCTATGTCAGCCACCAAGGCTGTTCTTGAGAGGGTTTTGCCATTGGCTGGTCATTTTCACAGCATTTGAGAGATTTATGCTATTGGCTACCAATGCCATAGCTTCTCATTCCTGTGCATCTCCATGGTTACCAGGGGCAATGTCACTTTCTATTCAAACTAATCCAAGCTGAACCAGCTGACTAAGGCAAACTAGCACATTGGCCTGCTTACTTCATGTAGTGCCAGGGTATCAATTTGGGCTAGCCCTAAGCTTTGCCAGAGGTCACATGACCAGGCCTAGCTGATTAGCACTCATCTACAACTAGTGTGGTTCACTAGCATAATTACTGGTACATAAATACATAGGAGAAAGAATGGGTCATATCTCAATGGGAAAAATCGGGAAAAATCTGAGAATTTAGGGTCATTTAGGTATAGATAGAGCTAATTGGCCCTAAAGTATTGGAGGAATTGGACAGTAGGAACAATAGGAAAAAGGGTATCTTTCTGACCTCCGCATGCTTTTGATAGCATGCAGATCATCCACAGGGAACAGATAGCAATTGTCCCTGATTGTTGTAGGTTTAGGCAGATAAAGGAGAATTCTCATTTATCTCAGGAGGTGTGTTTGGGTGATGGTTTGGGTATGTTGCCATATGTCCTGCTTGTCCTTGTAAGAGAGTTAGGATGTCTTTAAGGTGTTCTACTGGTATAGTTAGGAATGGACGTTCAAGAGGGTCAATCATCTGCTTGCTACTTGGTTCTGGTCCCAAGGTAGGATCAAGAATTTGTTTCTTGGCTCTTACCCTATTTAGGATCCTGTTGCAGAATTTGGCAAGGAAATAGAGATATCTATAGTAGTGGCAATCCCAGCGAATCAATGGCTGCCCAAGGTATTGGCCTTCAAGCTGAACAGTGACTCAGGCATGGTATTCAGGTAGTACCTGGTTAGCTGGCATGCCTGCTGCTTGGTTGTGTTCATACAGCATGGATTGGAGATGATCAAACATTTCCTGGGCAATTGGTTCAAAGGTTCCCAGGTCCTCTAGGATAGCTTCATCATAGACTTGTATGGTGGTGAGAGTATTGTGGGGTAGGGCCATGGTAAGTGTGTAATAATAATAGTAATCCTCAAGGGATAAATGGGTAAGAACAAGTGGAATAGTAGGACAGTAGTTAGTGTGTGGTGTCAAGGTGACTTGGGTAACTGTTGTGATGTCCGTTTGGTCCTAATGGATGTCCAAAGGTATTTGTGAGTTCTCGCTCTGCTGGCCCAGGGGTGTTTGCATGAGTGGTTTCTTTATGGAGTGCTTCTATAATATTCCCCAAGTCTGGTGGTGGAAATGGAGGATGGAGTGGGTGTGTTAGGAATCTGTCAAGCTCAGGGTTTAAAAGAGGGGGTAGTCCTAGTTGATGGTTAGCTTCCTTGCTTATTATATCTCTTCTGAGGTTGAAGAACCAAGTGTAGTAAAAGATTCTGTGGCAGGTTCTGCAATACCAGGTAACCAATGGGCGTGCTGCCTCAGGTTGGTCAAATTGCAGAAATACTGCACAGTGGTACTCCAGCAGTGCAGGTGGTGTTCCTGGAGGCTGTGGGAATTCATAGGCCATGTGGTTACAATGGTCCTATAGAGTGTCTCCTAATGTATGAAGCATTTCTCTTAAAAAGAGAAGTTCCTCCATGAGGCTTCCCTGGTCAGAAGGTGCATGCTGCTGCTGCTCATCCATTAGCTCATCCATCTCTTGAAGTTCTCTGATATAAATGGGGAACAAGGGAATGGCTGGTGGACTTGGCATATTCACCTCTATAGGTGAGTTGCTTCCATTAGAAGCTATGGTACTGTCTGTGGTATCCATGCTTAATGGGTTTACAAACGTTGTATGTGATGATGTGCAACCCAATTGTATGTATACACTTCAATCTCATACTCTAATTTCGTAGTAAGGCCTAGAGTGAGGGTAGTGTTGGTAAATTGATTGTATCAAAGGAGGACCAAGTGGTCACTCTCCTCTGTTCTGAGGGGAATTTAGAGTAGCGAATATGATGGGGTAGGAGTCTACATAGTTGGCTACTGAGGCTGGTGGGTTAAAAAGTGATAGGTAGAATCAGTGGTATAAATATGAAAGGGGTTTCAGCTTATACCAGTCCTCTGGGATGCGAAAATAAAAGAATGAAGGATTCCCTTTGGCATGTGAAGGGCAAGGCTTGATTTGCATGTCCATGCAGTCTTGGTGATGGGTAACTGTGTGGTGGATATGCCCGACAAGGAAAGGTTTGGCCTGGTCCCATGTGTATAGGGCAACCTTGCCTCCAGAGCGAAGTAAGTGAGTGAGTTTGTAGCTGAGAGTGTATCCGATAGAGGGGGATGCTTTCTTGACATAAATAAAAGTGCCGAGCTTGGATTCATGGGGGTGTTGAATTATAGCACCTGAGTTTTCCATCTACAGCAGGGCAGGTTGAGCTTCCTGCTAGTGACTAGATGGATACTCATGGTTGGCTTATGGGTGGGTTGAGAATGAGGGTGAAACCAAAACTTGTAAGCATGATGAATGTGCCTACTATTTATTGTACAGCGATGAGAGAAGCATAAGAGTTCAGACAGAAGTAGATTTTCTTAGTTTTGGGATGAGATAAGCATGCTTCTTTGGTGCCAATTGAGTTTATGCTTATTTATCATGCTAACTTTCATTAGGACATGACATGACATGACATAATAGGCACTCATGGCGAATATATTGTGCAACCTGATATTTCCATGCCAGATAGAGAAAGGTTGCCCATGTTGGGTAACCATAGGTCGCATGCTCCTGCTTGCAGTGGGCTTGGAGTAATTGAATGATGAATTCCTAATCTGCTAGTAGATCCGGTAGGGGTATCTGTAGTGGAATGGGTCTCCATTGTTGGTTTGGTACTGGATTTACTTGGGACAGTGGTGCCTGTTGATGCACCCATGGAGGTGGTGGGGGTCTCTGGGCTTGTTGCTGTGCCAGATATGGTGCTGCACCCTGGGGCATTGCTAAGTTTGGTACTATGCTTCTTGGGGCTCTGGTTCCAGCGTTCATGTGACCAGTGTCCATGCTTGGAATGCTTATTGGTCTTTCGGCTATTAGGTATGCTAGGAGGTGGTGTGAGAATTGCTTGAATCTGTTGATCTAAAGTTGCAAGAATTCCTATTTGCAATGCAATGATCTCTTGGTATTCTGTGTAGAGGGTGTCAATATCTTCTTGCCTGCTATTGCAATCTGAGCAAGCTGTACTAGGAAGTATGATAGTTGCTTCAGTAGTGCTTGGCCTAGAGATTACAATAATGCTCTTTCTGCTTTGGGGAGTGGTAATAGGTGAGAGTATGCATAATGGATGGGCTATGCTCAAATATGCTAGCCAATAGTAGGTTGCTGTATGTAATGCACTTTGTGTGGTACTTAGTTCAGCTTTGAAGTAAGTGTCCCACTGTGCTCAGATTAGCTGGATGTTCCTCCTTAATGTCTGATTGTCATGTGTGTTGTTCAAGGTAGTTTAACAAGATTTCACTCAGATCAGAGTAATCTTCATCGGATAGACTAGTTTTGCTATCAATGTCTTCTGTAGTGCTAAGGGTGTGTAGTGACTTGCACTGTATATAGGGGATAACTCTAAAAGTGGCTATAGCTCACTAATGGAGTTCCGTCAAGTTCGGCTAGCTTGTAGCTGGTGCCTTGTGTTTGGCATATGACTTGATATGGGCCTAAGTATCTAGGTTTGGTCTTCCTATTCAATTCCTTTTCAATGGTGGAGTTACAAATTAGGACTAATTCTCCTGGCAAGTAGGATCCTTTAATTAAGCAAGTTTCAAATTGCTTTTCAAATTGTCGCTTGGACTGGATCCAGGCTTTGGTGAGAATATCCACAGCCTTGGTTACATCTTCAGGGTGGCATTCCAATTGCTGGATTCATAGTGCTAGCAGTGTAGCAGTACTAAGGTTGCACTTGAATCCTTCCACTAGGAATGTGGATTTGGTTAGATTGAAAGGTAGTGCAGGATCTATTCCATACAGTAGGTAGTATGCTGAGTATCCTGTAGATCTATGAGTAGTAATGTTATCTGCAAATAGTGCAGCTCTAAGCTTAGTAAGCCAATCAGCAATGTTGCCTTTACAAGCCTTTACTAGAGCTTCTCGTAGAGTGAAGTGTCCCTGCCCCACAACTCCGTTAGCTTGGGAATTGTAGGGGGATATGTATATTTTGGGTATGCTGTGTTGTTTCAGGAGCTTAGCTAATAGTCCTTGAAACTCAGGGCTGTTATCGGTAATTATCTGACCTATGTATCCATGACAATAGATTAGATCTTCAAGTATGAAAGTGGCAATTGCTTGTGCTGTAGCATGTTTTAGTGCACGAGCTTCTGCATACTTGGTGAGGTCATCTCTAGCAATGACAATGTATTGGTATCTCCTAGCTGCTGGCATAGGCATTACATCAATGTGCATTTTCGTAAATACTGTAGCTGGTGGTGATATGGTAATAGGCATGTGTACTTTCTGGGTACTTCTAATTTGGCATTCATGGCAAGACTTCACATGATATGATACATCTCAATACATGCTGGGCCAATAGAATTTATGCCGTAATTGTTCCCAAGTGGCTCTAGCACCATGGTGTCCAAGGTTGTCATGAGCTTGGGTCATTACATCAAGGTGTACATCTTTGTCAAGTATGACTAAGAGCAGCATTCCTTGGTGAGTCCTTTTGTACATGTGTCCACCCTTTACATAGTATTTATCTACCTTTCTGAGAAGGTCAAGTGAAGCTATACTGGGACTGGGGTTGGTTAGATGGTCATATATGTCAAACAATGTAGTTTCTTGCTTGACTACACTAGCCTGCTGGCAAGATACATTGCTTATTAGGCACATAGCACTTGGTATACTTTCAGTTGGAATGGTCTGTGGGCTTGAGGCTACTTGATGCCTCTGTCCATATAGTGCACGAGTGTCTAGCCAACTGTCATCATAGTCAGGGACTTGTGATTGATCTACTGGTCTTCTAGACAATGCATCAGGACCTTTGAACTTGGTAGCAGGTACATGTACAAGTTCAAAGTCATATACCAGGATTCCTTGGATCCATCTAGTGATTACAGCACTTGGTTGCTTTTCTGGATGGTTAAGCATTCCACGAATATACTTCGCATCTACCTCAATAGTTAGGTGTCTTGCACCTATGATATGTCGGTGGAAGTTTTCAAGTGCACGGAACAATCCATACAGCTCCAGCTTGGGCTGGGAGTAGTTTGCTTCATTGGCGGAGAATGGTAATGATCCATAGCGTGTGGGTCTTTTCTTTCCATGTTCATCTACTTGGGATAGAATGATGCCAACTCCTAGATAGCTGGAGTCAACAGAGAGGATAATTGGTCTGTCACACTCATAGTTAATGGTAGTGAGGGCAGGTGCTGTAGTAAGCAATGTTTTGAGCTTATCAAAGGCTTCTTGACAGTCTTTGGTCCATTCAAAGTCCTTTCCCTTCTTCCATGTTGCAGTAATGCTAGAACCAATTTGTGAGTAGTTAGGGATCCATAATCTCACAGTTCCACATAATCCCATGAATTGGCGAGCTTGCTTAGCATTAGTAGGAGCTGGCCAATCAATAATGGCTTTCACTCGATCCTTGTCAGGTTCTCGTCCATCAACTCCTACAGTTTGTCCAAGGATTTGCACTTGTGGTTTACATATCTGTAGTTTCTTTCCTGAGAAGGTTCCGCCAGCTTCTGCTAGGCGGTGTAGTATACGGTTTAGGTCAATGGCATGTTCCCATATATACCTCCGTATGGTAGGTCTTTCTGTTAGTACAGCAGGATTCCCTTCCTTGTCAGGATAAGTAGTAAGTGGTCCACGTATAGGTGCGTCATCTATGAACACATTCATGACTTGATTTACAATCTCCTCTTTGAAGATGAATACCATACACTCTTGAAACTCTGAGGGTGAGTTGGTAAAGCCAGTAGGTAAGGAGGTAATGCGAAGCATTCCTAATGGAGTATAGAATGCAGTCATGTCTCGACTACTTTCATCCATTTTTCTGGCATCAAATCCCCAGTAGAGATCTAGTACAGTAAAGCATTTTCCTCCTAGATATTGGTCTACAAATTGATCCAAGTTAGGAGGAAGGGAGGATTCTTTGATAGTGATTTTATTTAGAGGTTGTAGATCATGCACTATTCGAAGCTTCTGTTTCTGTTGATTCCAGGTACAAAACCATTTGGATCTGTATGGTGATTGACAAGGTCCATACACTCTAGCTTGGATTTTGAGGTGGAGTAGTTCTATGACCTTGGTACACAGCCCTGGAGGAATAGGTATGTTTTTCTCCTGCCAGGGGGCATGTGGTACATGTGGGATTTTGTAAGGTGTGAAGTAACTTTCCTTCAAGGTTCCTCTGTTTTCATCCTCAAAGGCAATAGCAGCTTCATTCTTTACTAGAGCATATAGGAATAGCTGTATTTCATCAGGGGTAAGGAAGTTGTCTGTCTGCATTTCCCCAAGTAGCTTGTCAAGGCGCTCTTGGGTGAACTTCCATGTAGGTTGTGTATTGGTAAACTGTGGGTTGAGTGGTACTAAGGTCAACAATGGATCATATGGAATGGTCCTAGTGACCTTGAACTCAATAGGAATTGGTTGAGCTAAGGGTTTGACCTTCTTGTCTACCCTCTTATAGGCTTCAAAGGAACTGCAAGAATGGCTAGAAGATTGTGTTAGCACTCCTATGGTTTGTGGGTCTAAGTGATAGGTTCGCATGGTAAGGAACTGTTATGGCTTTGTTTGGTTTGGCTGTGTGTTGTTTGTATAGTTAAAGAAAGAAAAGGATAGTAGGATGTGTGTGATCTGGTTAGTAAGGGAATATTTGGTTTCAGTGTCTATGTAGAATGTTAAGCAAGTTAGGCTTTGTGCTTTGGCTTGTTAAGTCCTTTCTTGCACTGTTGGTTGAGTTTATGGGCTTGCTTGAGTAGCCTTCCCCTAGTAGATGTAGGGTGATAAGGCTTGCTAGATCTTTGCTTGTTGAGTGTATCAACAGCAGCTTGGAAGCGATGTAGGTCTTCCTTAGATCGTTTAGCAGGATACTTCATGTTGCTGCTATAAGGAGTAGGTAGTAGTGTGTACTTTGGGTTGTCTGACTTTAGGGAGTAATAGACTTTCATCAAGTATCCTAGTCAATTGGTTGGACTTATGTTGTTGTTAAGTGATTAACTTGTTATCAACTGCCTGTGTACAGAGTGTACATGATCCTTATC
Source organism: Tylopilus rubrobrunneus (assembly GCA_038091235.1). Lineage (NCBI taxonomy): Eukaryota > Fungi > Basidiomycota > Agaricomycetes > Boletales > Boletaceae > Tylopilus > Tylopilus rubrobrunneus. The sequence continues at coordinate 8,274 of JBBPOC010000014.1, read as the reverse complement.
TTGTAATTCCCAATCAATAGCTTATATATCAATTCTTAATTGATTAGGCTTGGTGCCGTTATTAAGCTAAGGTGGTTAGCATCGGGTGAACTCTTGTAGCAGGTGGCGCAGGGAATGGATAAACTTGTTGCTGTTATGCGATATTCCTAGTGGTCGGGTGCCTGACCATGTGACTGTTTGCTAATTCATTTCAAATGTATCCCACGTTTGAACCTTGTAGGCTTTGCAAGTCACAGTTGGTCTATTTGGCTACATGATCGGTTTAAGGCTACAGTCACAGTGCAGTGGGATTACAGGATGTGGGAATATAGTATGTACTAGGTGTATGGTAGAATACAATTGGCTCAGTCCATCATTGCACAGCCCCAGGCAGTGATGGATGTGAGTATGTTCATAGCAAGTAGTAGGTCCATATCGGGGGACGATCGCCGACACTCAAGCAGCATAGACCGTGCCGCTGATCTGGATGTGGGCGATGTGAGTTGTACTTGGAGGGCTGGTTGTATTGAATGTACCTAGCCAGACATTATGCTCTGCCCTTGTATAGAGAATACGAGGTGTGAGCACACAAGTGCCAACACTCTGCCACGATCATTGGGGCACTTGATGGGGAGTCTGGGCTATGGGTAGTATGTGGGTTAGAGTGTAGTTAGTGTATCATTGTAGTGGGGCGACGGCGTACCTGCCTGCCCGGCATGGAAGGGATCATGAAGGGGAATCGTCCCCAAGGTCTAGGGATCAATCCGCAGTCCTTATATGCAAAGCACATTGAGTACACGTGACTTTAGCTAGATCGAGTCACAACGCTTTGGTAGCTATAGCTACCGGTGGCGTTTCATATTGAGTTTAGCCGTTACGTGTTGATGGCTTCCCTTGATGCATTCTGGAACAACGGGATGCCGTACAGACATCGATTGATGGATCTGTGCATGTAATAAGTGACATTACATTAGCCAGGTAAGAGTGAGGCAGCAGCACTGGCATGCTGCCACATCAATCCTGGGCACAATGCAGTCATATATGAACACATGGGAGTGGTTCTGCAAAGTGGAGTTCATAGGGGCATGACATATTCAGTTGACATGTGTCAACTGTCAGCTGTCATACCTCGAGGTATGACAGCTGTTAAGGTCCGATAAGGTAATTCCCTATTCCGGCGATGTCCGTGACACTTGGTCTGGGTGTCTGGGCTAGTAGCCACAAGTCCACTTATCCATAGTCTGCAGTGCATAGTCATTTTGCCTCGGACTTAGGTTTTTCGTGGATCTTTGTACAAGCAGCTACACTCGATTTCATTCTGTATTGTACATACATGTGTAGCATCATATCGTGTGCTCATAGGTAGGTACATTAGAGACTCTGAAACACAAGAAAGAAAAGAAGAAAAGAAAGAAAACTAAATATGTATGTCGCCCTCTCCCGAAATGGGAGAGGGCTATTTCTGTGCGTTATAAGGGTGCGGAGATGATGTATCAGGTGTGAGGTGGGAGTCCCTCACATCCGATCACAGACGTGGTGGCTAGAACAGGTAAGGTGAGCATAACGAGTGATATAAGTACAGTAGAATGGAATCAGTTAGTGAGCATGAATGGCCTGCAAGGAAGAAGGAACGGCTGGGGGAGGCACTAATGCCTTCCCCCCAAAGGTTTCGTAGTACCTGCGTTGTTTGTTGCGCAGGTGCTCCACGATCTCACAGTAGATAGCGCCGTCCCCTTTGCTTTGATTGTTGCGAAGAGGCATGCCGGCGGTGTCATCGAGGTAGCTGTACTAAGTGAGAAGTGTCATGATGAGATCCTCGTCTGGGAGGGGCATCTGTAGGATGAGGTCGAGGGTGGCTGCTACAACCGACTGTCCATAAAAACGAAGGATGCCGCTTGCTGATCATAGAAAGCTGGCCTCCGCGACGCTAATCGGTGGGTTAGCGGTAGGTGTGAGCTGTTGGAAAAACTCGCCCTGGGGTACTCTGACCAGGGCGATGGTGTAGCCATGGATGGCGTATACCATAATGTCGTCCTGAATGCATTCTGTGGACTGGGCAGGAGTCAGTACAACGTGGACTGCATGTAGCAGGTCATTGACTCCTTGGCGCAGGATGTGCTGCCAGCCGATGAGTCCTGCGTAATTTGCTGACGACCTGTAGACGTGAAGTTCATACGATGCCTGGCAACCAAAGTAGACGTTAGGTGGGAAGCGGGCGAGCTGCTCGCTGCGAGGGATGCCATCCACGTCGCAGATTTTGCACTGGAAGATGTGGAGGTTGCGGAGGAGTGTGATTGCTATGAGGTTAGTGTGGCTAAGGAAAATGGGAGGGAATCGACCGTTGAAAGGGACCGTTTGGTGGTCGAGAGCCCGCTCGACGGCTGGGACCAGCTGCCCGGTGTAGGCAGCTTGGTGCGACAGGTAATGGCATCCATCAGCATTGAAGATCCCCTTATCAAAGGGGATCGGGGTGAACTGGGGTATGGTGGATGTTCTCGTTGCGACGGGGTCAAAGGAGGGTTGGTGATAAGACCGAACGCACGCCAGGAGGGTGCACTCGGTCAGTGGGTTGCCGAGGAGACGAGGATGAGGGGCAGGGTATTCCGACCCAGTGGTTGTAACGGATGCGGTGTCGTCCTTGTCCTCGGTGCTGGCGTCGTCTTCATCTTCGTCTCCTTGTCCTTCATCGGAATCAAGCATGTCAACGTGGTCTTCATCAGATCCGGTGTAGGAGGAGAGGGGCGAGATGAGAGGAGGTGGCAATGTGGGGGTGCTGACCTTGAGCCAGGTCCTCTTCACTGGCAAGGGGGTACCTAGGCTGGTGCGGGTGTCCTTGGGATCGTTGGTGTCGTCCCCACCTGTCTGAGGAGCTGGGGAGTGGGTAGGCAAGCTGTCAGAGTGCTCACGCTGACAGGCGTCGACCCACGTACCTATTCCCTGCGCGACCTCACTTGTGATGTCCCTAACTCTGTCCTTTTCATCTCCTTCATCTTCATCTGGGGCCTCGTGCTTGAGGACGATGGTGCGGGGGTTATGGCCAGCGTTGGAGGTGGTTATGGAAGGGAGAGGGACAGGAGGAAGGAGAGGAGTAGGAGGCGGTGTGGTGGGGGCAGCAGCACGGTGGAGTGCCTGTACGAGGTCCTTGTACAACAAGTAGTATCCCTGCACAAAGGGTGCAGGGATGGTCACATACTCGTTGCGCGGGTAGAGAGCAAAGGGGATGGGGGATATGATGCATCGAGCATCGTTGGGAAGAGGACATGTGGGGAGGATGACCTTAGTGAGGTCAGGGTTAGAGCTGGCAGGTGGCAGCTCAGTGGGAATTAGATAGGCTAAACGGTAGCTGTCAGCCATGTTGCCAATGATGTGGCACAGTGACGCCAGTTGCGTGGGGTTTAAAACTAGGAAATCGGCACTACAATTGCCGAATGGAGCATTGACTAACGTTGGAGTTCCGGCAACTCGCACGTTGGCAAAGATCCCACGGGGGATAGTGGTCATACCGGGGATTGGGACATTGGGGTCAGGCTGGAACACCGACTTATACACTTCATGGAGGGACATCGAGGAGGGGGTGGGGATTGGAGTCCATGTATTGTAGTCTAATATAGGCCCTTTAAATGACCTCTCATCCCGATCCTCTTTTGTAAAGAGGTGGGTTGGGTCGAATACCCAACTCGGTGGGAAAAGGGGTGTGGCTGTGGCATGCACTTTGTGTGGCATGGCCAGATTGCCAGGCTCGTGGCACTGATGTATGACAGGTCCGTTAATTTTGGCAGCTGTCACAGAAGCTGTCAGACAGCTCAGTGCCCGATTGGGTTTGACAGTTACCAGATTAGGCAGGAGGAGCGTTTCAAGTGTGCGCTCCTGCCCGTCGATGTGCATGTACTTTAGGTATGTGCCCTCGAGGCGTTCCTCAATCGACGCGAGGTTTTGGCATTGCCAACCGCGCCCTAGTAGTAGTTCCAGTGGGCAGATTTCACTTAGCCAAAAATCAGCATGTGTGATCACTCCTCCAATGGTTAGTTCTAAGTTCCTTATATACCCGGTCAGTTCAGATTTCCCTCCACTCGTGTCAGTAAGTACGATAGACTGGCTCATATCGGCTGGGATTTCGCGAAGTCTTTGCCAGACATCTTTGCGAATCAGATTCACTTCACTGCCACTATCCACAATGGCTGTGATAATGTGATTTCTGCATTTAGTGGAGATCCGGAGTAACGGCGCGCTTGGTTGCGCTAGGTCCGTTAATTCGGACTTGACGTGGTGTGACACCGCTTGAGTGACGTTTGACAGGCTGACTAATCGAGGCTTGATTTGGTCGACTAGTAAGGAGCTTAATTCCCACGAATTACCTAATACTTCCCCTGCTGTCAAGCTGATCGGAGTTCTGAGTAGCTTAGTCAGCACTTCTTTGGGGTCGTATGACAGTGACAGCGGCGATTTCCGTGCCTGCGCCACTTTCTCAGGTTCTTGCGCGACAGCTGTCACATTACGCGGGGCGGAGTTGAACTGTCGTACCCTAATTGGTACATTTGTTCCCTCTCCCCCCTTCTTCATTCCTCTTGTTTCATCTTGCATCCGCACGTTGTTGAAATGGTCGTATTCTATTTCTGGAATTCTATTACTAAGCTACCGTTTCTGGAAGAAAGGTCTAGACTCTCTTTATCTTTCTTATCACATTACGCTATCCTTTTTACTCATCATATGAGTCAGCTATCTCTTATCATATGACATCATAGATAAGGTCCATATGGTCATTGGACAATAACAATAGTCCTATCACATGATCTTCGATCATGTTCTAGAACATTTCCTTTTACCTACAGTAATCACAATAGATACAAACACACTGTAGAGGTATATAAACTGGGATTTATTCCCAGAGACAATAAGTTGCTCTCATCCTTTGATTGCTACTTCTATTCAGGCTGTTTGCTCCTCTCAGTCCCTCACCCTAGTGTAAGTCTCCTACACTAGTCTCATCCCTTCGTTGCACCTGTGCCTATCGAAGTCATAGCACTTCGTTACATGTCGCCGTCTCTGTCATGCACAACGTTTGGTGCGGGATTCGTTCGCGGGTGGTATAGCTGCCGAGCAGCTGTACCAGGGGAGTTCCCAGGTACATTCTCTTTATTCTTGTGGCCTTGGTAACCCGGTTCCCACATAGGGTTGACAGCTGTCAACTCTTTGACAGCGGCGTCGATGTTGCATTTCAAGATACGCAGTGGGGTTGCTCCACTGTGGGGCATATCGGGGGTAAGTACCACCTCATTTCGGGCCGGATGCGCTTGTGACTGATGCACGTGTGACTGACCCTCTGTTCTAGCCATTTCATTAGCTTTTCGCCATGACGGAGGTATGTACACCCCATCGAAGGTGTGTTTTTGGGTCGTAGTAGTTAGTTTGGGTGTGCACTCGGCTGTGTATGCATAGTGTAGCTCTTCTTCACCTGTATAGTACTGCTCTGTAGTCTCTTCCTGCATTTCAATATCATTCGTGTTTTCCTGGTTGTGTCCGCATCCTCCGCATATAGTCCGAGTCCGGAGTTGTCATCGGACATCGCGGAGTCACTTTCAGAGGCCTCGGGTACTACATAATAGGCAGATCCTCACTTATGGTTAACGCTATGTATGGCTACTAGATGGCTGGCATGTTGGTTAGTGTTTCTAGATCGTGTAGCCTCCTGGTAGGCTTTTATTATGGTTTGATTAGCTCTCTTACATAGGGGTTGATCCGATCCTGGTAGCGCTAATAGATTATTAGGGGTGTAGACTAGCTGATTTCTAGCCGTCAGATCCCTAATACTTGGGCAGTTTCGGAATGAATGGTCTGTTGCACCGCAACCGATGCATCAAGAGTATGCCGTAGCATGTCCTCAATTATCATTGGTGTTGGCAGTGGTGTTAGGATTGTTGTTGGATGGTTCTTGCCTGGCCTGATTAGCCCCGCCATTGGTTCCTTTAGTAATTGGCATGGCAAATATCTTACCAATTAGTAGGCTAATCGTCAGGACTTTGAAGTAGGCTACGGCATAAGCAGGTTCATTAAGGCTGAGCTTGGTCATCTTGGCTACCAGCTCATCAATGGAATCCTCTTTAGCTGCTCTCTTTGGCAGCGTCTTTGCTTTAGTGGTATCAGGCTTTGTTGCCTTTGCTTCAGGTAAGGTGAAGTGGGATTTAGCCTTTGCCTTCTTTGAGGACTTCTTCTTAGGCTTGTAATCCTCATCCTCACTGTCTGTTTCCTGCTCGGATTCATATCCAGAGTAGTATGGGTCATCAGAGTCGCTAGCACCCTCAGACTCACTGTCTTCGTAGTGCTTGCGTCGTGAGCTGTGTGAGTACCTCTCCCTTAATCGCTTAGCATCAAAGCGCTGGCGATGGAACAGGGTCTCCATTACATTGATGATATCACTGACAGGGAATGGCTTGGATATGTCACGCCCTAGCTTTCCAGCCAAGAGTAGAGTCACGGTTTCTACCTTGTCTCTCATCAACCTTGGTATTCCCATTCAAAGGTAGGTTTGGAACTCATTATCCCCAATGATTCTTAAGCCATTGGGCAATGTTAGTGAAGTTCCGGCGGTACTTCTTCCAATCAGTAAGAAAATCAATCTGGCGTTTGGCACTTCGTCTCACAAAGTGTTGCAAATTGCCTAGATTGAAGTGTGTAGACTCTCGATCAGTGTCATAGTGATCGAGTAGGCTTGCCTTGAGTTCTGCCCAATTATTGCTGATGAAGGCTTCTTGGATGGAAATAAATTCATTGACATCCTCACTACAATAGATAGTGAGTTGCTGGCACTTCTTCTCATCTGAGGTGATGTTGCACTGGCTAAGTAGCCTTTCGTAGTGCTGTAGGAAGCTCCTAACCTTCCTATAGCTACCCTTGAACTTCTTAGGTGCATCACGGGAGTTTGGTCCAGGCAAAGGATGGGTATTGGTAGTGTTGCCACTTTGGCTAGTGTTTGTCATGGTGGCTAGGTGAGTAATGGGAAGGGTTTGGAAGTGTAAAGAGGGTGTATTTAGAGTGTGCGGGGAAGATAGGGGTAAGAGTTTGTTTTGTTAAGCTGGGTAGTGTTGAGATATAATGCCAACCCCTTGCGGTGGGCTCCAGTTGTTGTTACTTCAGAAATAAGTCAATAAGTACTAGGTAAACCTACTATACTTATTCCCCTGGATCCAATCTGGCTATAAGCTGATGTTAGGACAACTCTAACTATCAGATCAAACAGTAGACAAGTATACAATCGCTAGTGAGTGAGTGGTAAACTTAGCCAATTGGTGGTCCAGTTGTTCTTCCTTTACCGAGTCTGACTCTAAGGTAATAGGGTTGGCAATCCTAGTGAAGACTTGTCCCTTGATTATGGGATAGAAAGGCAATAGCAAATACTAGAGGAAAGCTATTGTCGGTGCTAGTCTTGCGATAACGACTAGCTTACAGAAAGCTTGTTTAGTGATTTCCTAAACAAGGAGAGATGTGGTGGCTGTGCCGTGTGGTGTAAGGAAAGGTTAGCTAATGAGCTAATTTCCTAGATAGAAAGCTAGAGGTGAGACTCTGCTGTTAGTGAGATATGATGCTAGCAAGGGGTTTTGCTAGAGAAAAGATTGATAATAGTTTTGCTAATGATTTAGCAAGAGAGTGATAGGGGGAAATGTGTGGGAAAATTCCCTAATAGGATGCTTTGTACACTGACAATAACAGATGACGTAATGCTCTGTATTAGGTACAATAGCGCGAGAACAAATGGTGGTGATAAGCGTAGATAGGCAGTTAGGGTATTCCTAGACTAGGTTTATCTAGGTTACAGTAGCCTAATGGCTGACCCTAGTGGCTATGATCGGCTTATGTAATGAAAGGTCGACCTGAAAGTGGTCTGATCCTAGTGGCTATGACTTAGTTTTCTGCTAAGTACTAATCAAGCCTAAGGTTTGATAGAAGAGAAGAAGCTTGACCCTCAGTCTAGATCTGCTTGACAGATCTGTATGTAATGATCCTTCTAATTTGATTGACAAACTATGAAGGGATCTTGATCTAATCTATGTGGTAATAGAAGTAGATCTATGAAAGAAGTGTAGATAGATCTATTAAAGAAGAGAAGATCTATCAAATGATATGAGTGATCTCAAAAGAGAAAAATGAGATGCCAAAAGCAGCCTGAAATGAGCTTCTTTTATACTCATTGGGAGTGGCTATGCTTGGCTGTGTCAGCCACCAAGGCTGTTCTTGAGAGGGTATTGCCATTGGCTGGTCATTTTCACAGCATTTGAGAGATTTATGCTATTGGCTACCAAT